>JAYJMB010015159.1:35831-73242 GCA_036873735.1 Pouteria campechiana
ACTAATGAGCAATAGGTCCACTAGTGGGGGGGGGGGAAGGGAAGAAGGAAGGAGGGTGAGTGAGATTACCAAGGAAGTTGATGTTGGAAAACACTAAGCACTCTTTGAATACTCACTCTAAATAGACCAAACAAAGTAATTTTACCCGTGAATTTTGGTGTGTATGTACCTTGTTTTCTAAGCTCTAATCACAAAAGGTCATTGGATTCATTAAGTATTGACTTCAACTAAGTTAATTCAACAATTGCCACGTATATCAATGCAACCATAAGTACAACCAATATGTCATGTTTATTAGCACCCGAGTGATTCGCAAACTTGGAAATACAAGCTTAGGTAATCACAAGGCTTAGTCAATTTCACGGTTGCACCCAAGCTAAAATCCCACTATGTATTAGAAATTCTAGAACGACTCCCAAGGCTCCTTGCAACGATGCGACTATTTCAGTACCCTTTTCATGCAATGATTTTTGAAAAAAAATGATAATAATTAATATTATATAAATATTTTACTTTTAGAATTCATATATTTATCTTCCAAATAGAACCAACACTTTGATGGAACTAGAGACACTAGCGAATTTCAAACGATATCAATCACTTCTCCGGCAAAAGAAGGCAAAAAGATAATTATCCATATTAATATTCACCGAACACTTTCATTTTTATGGACCAAGGATAATTCAATGGAATTCAACCAAATCATTATGCCTCAGCGCAGCTTATTCAACGTAAAGATCACCAGGATAAATAATCGATGGGCCGCAGAATTTGGACCATTTTAAAGTAAGCATTCACCCTTTTAAATATTCTCCAAATCAATATGACATTCCAATACATGATAAGATGAATGTAAATGATTTGTTATATTTTCATGCAATTTTCAAAATGTTTTAAATAACAAAAAGCCTCCGCTCAAAATGATTTCAAATATCTTAATTAAATAGATATTAGTAAAAATGATAGTTATGTCGATTTTCAAAAAAATCACACATAAAACAAATACATTCACCACTAATTACAATCATCCGTTCGGACATAAAACAAAGAAAAATAGTCAATGATTGAATAATAGAAAAAGTCGAGGTTTTCATGCCAAATCAATCATTCTGTAAAAAATTGGCGGAAAATTCATTTCCTCTCCATTGCATTCCATGTTGTTAATCATACCGTTAGACGGTTATCTGCAATCATTGCCCAAACTGGGGTGTGTTTTCTTGTGCGGGTGCAATTCGTTGTGCTGTCTAAAATCCACCTCATGCTTTCTTATTTCTTTGTTTTTCTTTTTTGCCGGCATGGCCACAAGTTCGTCGTGCCGTCGCCGGCTCTCTGGGGCTTCAAGCAGGCTTCCCTTTGCTGGCCCCAGAGAAGGTGAAATTCAGGGCAAGTCCCGCGACTGGCTGATACGGATGTCCATTGTAGTTGATTATGTGACCTTTCGGGTTATACGACCATTTGAATGTGTTCCAGTCTCCATGGCTTGTGGTGGGACCCGCTTGGAATAGGTTTCCAACCAGCCATGGATCTTTTGGGATTGAAACTTCATTAGATCAGGTTTACCTATCAGCCGGTTCAGAAGTTTTTTCGTGTGCGCCTCTTTTCTTGCACCCAACTCCTGAAACCGAAGAGGAAAAACTACTTCGTACGCACAACAAATGTTAAAACGCTACTTGCATCTGTGTCTGGAGCAAACCCAGAAGACAAAAGAGGCTATTAGTTCATTTTCAATTCAAGATAGCAATGATAGATAACAAGCGAGAAAGCTGACAGAGCGGACTGCTCACACACATTAAAAAAGGATCCAACTTGATTGGGCACTTGAGATCCGAAGACCCCAAAAGCTGCTGCAATGTGCCCAACCCTCGTTTGAACGGCGAATCGCCCCAGTATTTCCCATCCTTCATAGAAATTTCAGGCATGTCCACATCCTCCGAACGCGTGTCGACTGAACAACGATTGAAATTACAGGCATGACCGTACGTCGAATGAGGAGCGCGTTTTGGTTCCCTGATGATCGTTTGTGCTTGGGCAGCTGACCACCAACCTTGGCGTAACCTTCCATTTTTGCGCATGAAAAATCCCTATACTCCTGCACTGCAACAACCGGGCGCGGTTTTGCAGCACCAAAAGCCGAAAAGACGGCCCCAGTTCAAGAGACTTTCGTGCTGAAACTCCGCTGCACCAACCCAGCAGAACAAGAGTGAATAATTCTCGTTTCACAAGCGTCCTGCGCTGAAATTGCATGTTATCTGAGGGGGGCAAAACTGGAAAAAAAAAATCGAATCATGGCAATATGGTGTGAAGCATAAGAAGGCGACCACCGTATACCAATCAGCAAAGGGGCTGTATGCAAAACAATCAGCAGCTGGATGTAGGTGTCCCCTCGTCCACAGTAGATTGTTTTAGATGCATCATGCATCCCACAACGAGAAGATGGTGAGACGGGGCTCCGACCTCTGCCCCGAGGCGGGTGACAAAATGCAACCTCTGCACTTCCCTGTGCTTCTCCTGCGTGGAAGGACCGAAATAGATGATGGATAGCTGCCTCGTCTACAGCGATGTGCGCCGAATTCGGACAAGATCGGCGTGATAAAAATAAAAACAAATAATCAAAATAGAAACAAAATAAACAATTAGTCAAATATTTGGAAACAATGAAAAATAAAATAGAGAAGAAATACATTTAATGACTGAATCAAGCGTGAAGAGGAAATGTATGTGAACCGCTTCCCCCACCTGCAACAAAATACCCAAAATGGGAAACTGATAATTAACGGCCAATTCGCCAACGAATCCGCCTGCCCAAACGACGCATGCTTGAGTTTTTAATCATCACATCAACAAAAAAATAAAAATCGGAGGAAACGTGCTCCATCGGAATCGACGACCGTCGCTTCTTCAACCACCACCGGGAAGAGAATTAAAAAATAAAAAAACCAAGAAAAAAGTAAAAAACCCAAAAATTTCTAAAAATGCATGCCGAACTTGTAAGGATGTCTCAGTGCAGCTAGGAAAGGAAGACCAACGTCTCAACAAAGCTCGACATGGCCATGGCGCCGGCCAATCCGACCGCCCATTTGTTGGGCCACGGCAATTCGTTCCACTTCCGCCATCAAGGAAAATGCTACTCGCAACTGCAGTCATGTACGAGCCATCCAAAATGAAAAATCGACAGTTCGCATTGCATCCCAGGAAGGAATCTGGTATGTTGCTGCAGCCGCGGCACCAGATGCCCAAAAATGAAAACTCGTGCAGATCACCCATGAATTCTAATTCCTGAATAAAACACCCTTTTAACCATCCAAAAATCAACATCTCCAAACAGACAATAGAAATCAAATAAAAAGTAAACGGAAGTCACCATTTCGTTCCTGCCATCACCGACGATCATTAAAATTTTTCGAAAAATAAAAAAATCTAAAATTTCAATGTAAACTAAAGGTGATGTATTAAGTGACCCATCTTTGAGGTCATCAGCCAAGCTGAGAGAGGAAGACCAACCCCCCACCTCTTCCAACCTTTCGCACCAACCAACCACAAGGTGGTCATGGCGCCAGCAAATCTCCACCGCCGACTTGGTGGGCCACAACCAAAAAGAGTCACACGTGTACGGTGGAGAAGCACCCGCAACCCTCTTGGAAGCTCACCCGCAACCATTGAAAAGGGAAGAGGAAAGAGCAACAGCCCCTGCTCGCAGAAGAATCCTTGACCTGCGCCTCGATTGTGTGTCCAATTTATCTTCAAACCCACACCAAACCCATCTCCAATACAAAATCCAAACCATCGAAATACCAATTCCTCCATGAAAAAATTTCAACTAGCCATTCCAAAATCACCCTGCATTGCCTGCAAACATTCACGATAGCAACCAAACATAGCATGCACATGTTAGAAACTTAGAATTAGGCATACATCGAAAAATACCCGGGCAAAAAAAAAAAAAAAAAACAAAAAAGGCCACAAGTGTTTAGTCTGCCATTTCCTCGTCACTTCAACGCTTCCATCACACCAAACAAACACTACTACGAAACAACGCCCAAAATCAGCCATGGAGACGAAATCGCAATCGCAGCGACAATCCACAAAAAAGGCCCTGTGCCTAGGATTAGACGCTACCCATCTGACGCGCAAGTTAGCATTATTAAATACAAAAAAATTAAAAACGCCGGCCTTTCTCCCATACACTCGGTGTATAGTACCCCTCCTGCGAACCCCAAAATCGCCCTTTTCTGCTCTTTTCCGACCTTCTCCGCCTCGAATTGGGATTTTCCGCGGCCGAAAAACCCCATTGAAAAATCCCAAAATAAAATTGGGATTATATATTCTAATTTTCCACGAGCATACACCCGGATTGCTCGTGCGCCCTCCTTCGTCGATGCGGAGAAAAAAGCAAAAGGTGTGCGGTGATCTCCAAATCTCAGCGTCTTCGATATTCCGCTGCGGCAATTCCAATTTCTGGCTCTCCGCGCCGATTTCCACCTCCTTCTTGAAGAATTCGGGAGGTTCTGCTCTCCGGCGTCTTCTGGATTTGCCGACTGTTTTTTGTCTGCAGGAGCTTGATTTTTGATTCTGTAGGGTTTTGATTTCTTGTTAGGGTAGGGTTTCGGTTTGGGCATTTACAAGATGATTTTGAAGAGGAGCCAGAAATCGGAAATGCGGGACAGGAAGCGGTGCAGAGTCGAAGAAAAGGACGATGAGTCCCCGAGAAGTCGCAAGAAACGAAGGAAGGGGAGTGGATTCTTCCCGCTCGATCTGCTGCGTTGCCTTCCGTTCGCTGCTGGCGGGCTGCTCTTCCCGCGCTTCTGCGGCGACCACGAAGAGTTTAGCAGCGCTGTAATGGCGGCCACATCGCTGTGCACCGAAGCATCGTTTACCTCTGGCGAGGTGGAGTTGGAATCGAAGGAGCAGCAGGAAGAGAAGAATGCATGCAAGGTTCCCCTGCCTGCGCTAGTGAGGACATCAAGGGGGCGTAACCAGACTCTTCCGTCTCGTTTCAACGATTCAGTGCTTCTTGATCCTTGGAAAAAGGATAAGACGAAGTCAAAAGATCCCAGCCCAATTTTCAATACTCGAATTGAGGTGAAGGAATCAAAGAAGGAGAAAATCAGCTATAAGAAGCCAAAATCTGATGTTAAGAGTATCAAATACCAGCTCAAGAAGGATAAATTATATCCATTGCATGAAGAAGATGAAGAATTCAGTTATCAGAGGTTGAGAAATCACTATAATTTTAAAAAGAATTCAACTTCACGGAGTACTCTCACTTCGACTCATGAGCAATTTACTGAAGTCGACACAAGACTTGAAGCTTTGATTGACATCAAGCAGTCCAGGAGAAGTCTCAGTTTGGTTCCAGTAGAGAGATTGACTCGGGAAAGTGTTGAGAGGAGAAAGGAATTCTATCCAACAGATGATTTCGTTTTAGGTGACATTGTCTGGGCGAAGCCCGGAAAGATATACCCAGCATGGCCTGCCATTGTAATTGATCCAGCTTTGCAGGCACCTGAGTCAGGTAAAGATTATTGTATAGAGGGAGCCATCTGCGTCATGTTCTTCAGCAACACTGAAATGGTACAGTTTACAGTTATCATGACTTGAATTTCATATTTTTCTTATCTTTTGTTTTTTTTTTCTTTCTTTTTGGTCACAGTTGAATAGGAAACTAAACTGCATTGTAGAAATTCTATTCGATAAATAGGTTTGGGGGACTAAGAGTTTCCTTTTCAGTCCAGCTTGAAAGAAATAAATGTGGGATTGGGGATTAAACTTGAAAACAGTCTTTACAGAGGGAATTACATTCCGCTTATATACATTTAGTCGAACTGAATCATCAAAATTCAATCCAATATAATATCTAAACTTAAGATGTTAATAGGAATGTTGGATGAATTCTTACCTTTTGTTGAACTATGATGACGAACAGGATTATGGATGGGTGAAGAGTGGCATGATATTTCCATTCATGGAATATCTAGAGAGGTTAGTATGCTGACTGTAGGTTTCTCTTAGGTTGAATTGGAATTGAAGGAAGCCTTTAATGTGCTTTTTGCTAAATGCATGCTTGTTCCAGGTTTCAGGTGCAGATTGAGTTGTGCAAAAGCAAGCACAGCGACTTTCAGGCAGCTATTGAGGAGGCTTTTTTAGCAGAGCATGGTTTTGCAGGGACGCAACTGGTTGAAGAGATGAATGCAGCAGGACCACAGGCTTACTGTCACTCAGCCCCAAGAGGTGTGCAAGAGGCAACTGATTCAAACCAGGAGCAGGAATGCATTTCTCAAAACCAGGCAAGTGAGCTGTTATTAACGCAATTATGGGTTCCTTGCTTTCTTTGTTTCAATGGATGCTTGATTCTGGATGTTTTTCAATTTTTCTTGGGAGCTGCTAACTAGAATTAGAAGAGAATAGACAGAAGCAGGTTGTAGGTGCATGTTGCAAGTTATCAGATTGAATTGGTTAATATCCTGCTCAATGGGATAGTGATGACAAGGCCAGAATAGTTTAAGCAGAATTACAATAAATAACAGGGGAAGTATTACTTCCAATACTTTGATGTAGCGGTCCTATGGAAATTTCTCTTTTGATTGTTGTTTTTGGCTCATTTGATGGAGAATGTGCCACTTAAGGAACAAGGAAGAGGAATAAGAATCTCAATAATAAATGTTTATGTTATTTGCCCCAGAGATGTTTGACTATAGTGCTTCCATATCTAAGGCCATTTTTGTTGCTCCCTGGTGGAAATTCTATAATATGTTCTATCCTATATGAGTGATGCAACACTCTACTGGGAGCACTCTAGAAGCATGGAATGTGGTTTAATATGATCATATGAAGTGGAGAATCATGTGGGAGCTTGAAGCTGGTTTTTAGAACTATGGAAAATGTGGTACGCTTTTAGAAAGTAGGCAAGGAGCATAGTATCAAAACCTTTAATGGAAGGTCTGAGTGGACAGAAGGCATGTGGGAATGTGGTTGCCTTGGCCAAAGGAATTCCTAATTGCTATGGCAGGTAAAACCCTTAGGGATTTGATGTAGCATTTTAAAGATGCCAATATTCTCATTGAGGGCTCTTTGTAAGATCTCTTAGCTGTGGTTTTTGGTATCTTCATCCCTCATTTTGCCTTTGAGATTTTATTTTTGTAAGATTGTTTTTGTCACCTGAAAAGTTAAGGTCTATGTGAAAGAGCATTCTACTAGTTAATTCCACTAGTAGTGACTGACCTGTGGATTTGTTGTCTAGAGTTCAAACCCTGATGGTGCAAGGGTTTGACCATATTTGCTTGGCCATGGACCATTTGGATACCAACTATTCTGCTATATTTTCATTAGAATGCACACTTCATAAAGTTTTTATTTCTTTAATCGTGATGGTGTGCAAAGTGTGCAAAATTGAAAAGGCTGTCATATTTCCTTGAAGTTTTCCCATTTTATGCTCATGTCTAAGAATTAAATTATTTGAATCGTTTAGTGAGGACGATGGGCTTTTATTTTTTGTCCTATCACAGGCTGTACTTCTTGAAAGAAAATTGGAACACTTTTGTGATGGCTGTGGTGTACGCTTTCAAGGTAACAGTACAAAGAATGCTATTGGTTCTGCACCAGAAGGCCAGCTGTTGTGTAAACGATGCACTAAGGTTCCAATTCATACCTTTGATTGAGATTGATATTTGTACCGTTTTCTTATCTTGTTTCTTATCACTGGTTGCATATTGCATTGGCATTGCAGTTACTGAAATCAAAGCAATATTGTGGCATATGCAAGAAGATTTGGCGTCATTCTGATGGTGGGAGTTGGGTGAGGCAATCTAATCTCTATGCAACAATTTTGATTATTTCTTATCTACAAAATAAAACATAATTGTTCATGAGTCTGATGCTTCAACTCATTCACTGGAAATAGGTACGCTGTGATTCGTGTAAAGTTTGGGTTCATGCAGAGTGTGACAAGATATGCAATAAAGTGTTTAAGGTTTGACTCATTCAATGCTGATATCATGCTTACAATTCATGGTGCTCATAAGTCGCTTCTCAATGTTTTTTTTCTTTATGAAAATTTGAAACCTAGTGCACTGACTGAGTTTTTCATTGGCAAATAGGATTTGGCAGACACTCATTACTTCTGCCCTGAATGCAAGGCAAAACTGAGTTTTGAATTGACAGAAACAGAGAAGTGGCACCCACAAAACAGGTATCTTTACGCCCATTGTTTTGTTTTGTGCAATTCATTCTACCTATTGTAACAAATGATGCCGATTTTAAATCAGAAGCAGAGGACTATTTGTGCTGCCAAACAAGCTGGCTGTTGTTTGTTCTGGTGTGGAAGGGTTGTACTTCCCCAGTCTCCATTTGTAAGTATTTGCATACTATAAACAATGCGCTCACATTGCCTACCATAATTGGTTGCAGTTTTCCTCTTCCTACTCTGAATTTTTACTGTAGAAACCTTTCATGTTGTACAAGGGCCCTTTTGGCACAGCTTGTCGAGGACAATTTTATAAGAAGGTATAAGAAGGGACTCATGAAGAACATTGTGAACCCCAAAGAACTTTTGGATTTCACAACAGATTTTGAATTTGGAATCTCAGAATTTTCCTTCAAGTTGGGAAGAAAAGAAAACAATATCTAAACATAAAAAACACCGAATGAAAAATCTATCCATCAACTTCCTAGGGAGTCTTGAAAGAATATCTGCTGTGGCATTGGTTTTTCTTGATATAGTAGAACTGTTAAGGGCTTTCTTTATCCTGGGGAGTGCCTACAGATGGAAGTCCATAGAAGTCCGTAACTTTTTTCTTAGTTAGTTTCTATATCTAAGTTAAGAAATTTGAGATGCGGTATGATTTACTGTATTTTCTTTTTTAGCCTTAATTCTAGTTGGATTTGGGTTCTTATTTGCTTCAAGTTTTTGTGTTTTAAGGACTCCATGAATAAGGATTGCTGACTATTTGGATTTGGCATGAAATTGAGACATTTTTTTTTAGGGCCTGATCAGGCTCCATTTGTGAATAGGGAAAAGAGGTGGAAAAAAAGAAATATGGAAAAGTGAAGGAAAAGAGAAGGAATGATGTGATGTGATAGGGGTAATGATTAGATAGGATTTTTGTATGTAAATATGAGAGAGAATGACTGAAAATAGATATAATAATGAGATAAAAAAGGGTTGTTATGTAGTAAAGATGTCACATCACATTTACCTCTTTTTTCATTTCCCAATTGAAGCTTTAGTGTTAAATGATGTCTGCAGGAAAGGAAATGGTGTAGTTTATAATGTGAATAATGACAATAGATAGGCTCTATCGTAGGAGAGATAGGGTTGATAATGAAAAATATGAGTAATAATAATGTGAAAAAGTAGGATTGTGAGATTACATAAATATCACATTGAATAAAGGTGAGGGGAGGAAACTTTCCTCCTCCTGTTGCAAAATTTACTAAACATGACCTTGGAGAAACAAAACTTCTTATGAAGAACTGGTTTCATGTTTTGTATCCTATGTGTGTTGTGCTAGGCTCAAAGTCATAGCTTGCCTCTAGTTATCCTTCTTTCCCTTACCTTGTCCTGTCTCGATGCTTCCTTTTGTGCCAAAGATGCTTATGAATTAACATAGTTTGCATGGCCATGCAGTTCTTGTTCATCCACTTCTTAAGGAGGAAGATTATTTCACTTGCACATTAACTTCTATTTATTTGTCTATTTCTTTGTTAGAGTTTTGTGTGGGTGTGGCTCATGTGGATCTGAGAAGCGGTCACTTAGTGATTGGGAGCGGCACTCAGGTTCCAAGAAGAAAAACTGGAAGGCTAGTGTCAGAGTGAAAAGTTCAAATCTGCCTCTAGAAGAATGGGTTTGTACTTCTCTATGGAATCTTGTAATTTCTGCATGATACCAATGTTTTCTTGACTGAATTTTTCTTGTTGAACAAGCCCAGATAGGTTGGATAAGGTTATGGGGCTTGTGTTTCTATAAGAACTTTACATTAGTTTAATGCTTGAAGATTTTCTAATTTTCTTAGCCAGCCTAAGATGAGCCTTTTCTGATGTGATATGGATAGGAACTTTGAAAGTTTTAGCAAATGGTTGTTTCTTGATTTTGGAATTTCATCATTTATTTATAATAGTAACTAAAATTTGGTTGACCCATTTGCGTGGGAAACAGCATATGATGATGAGTATTATACTAATATTTTCTTCCATAATTTGCTGCTGTAAATTTGTGCTGTCTTGTTTTCTTTCAAAATGATTATGATGATCTTCATTGTAGAAGTCCATACAAACATGCCACCATAGGAGTGAAAAAGCAGTTGCTACCTATTTTCTTCTTCCTTTAATTTTTTAACACTGCAGATGTTGCAGATTGCGGAATACCACAAAAATGGTCTTGTCTCTGTAAATCCTCCCAAGCGCCCATCTTTAAAGTTACGGAGGCAGAAGTTGCTTAATTTCTTGCAAGGTAAATTGTCGTTGAAGTTTTGGCCTCTGTTTACTGAGCTATGTCTCTGTAAGCAAACAGATGCCAGTTTGTCTCTTTGGATTTGTTTCTATGTGAACTGACCATGGTCCCAAACTATTCATGACAGAGAAGTATAATCCAGTGTATGCTAAATGGACGACAGAACGTTGTGCTGTGTGCCGATGGGTTGAGGATTGGGATTATAATAAGATTATCATCTGTAACCGGTATATCTCATCTCGCATTGATTTTTTCACCTACTTTTTGCTTTCCTTTTCCTTTTCATTTCTTTCCTTTTCCTTTTTAAGACTGAATGAGTTTCTTATTTTTTGCATTTTGTTGTTGTTAAATTTATTGGTTACTGGGACCTCAATCTGGATTTTGTTTCAGATGACATTTGTTAACCTTAATGACATTTGTTCCAGATGTCAAATAGCTGTGCACCAGGAATGCTATGGAGCAAGAAATGTACGAGATATAACTTCTTGGGTTTGCAGAGCATGTGAAACACCTGATATCAAGCGGGAGTGTTGTCTTTGTCCTGTCAAAGGCATGTCTTCACATCTCTTCCAATGATTGGTGTATCTTGTCTGTTGTCTTCTACTGCTTCAGTGATTTTCAGAAAATATCGACATATTAGTTTAAGAAAATGACCAAGTTCTGGTTTTGCCTTGAATGGTAATGCAAGATATCTTCTTGATTTTTGAAATTTCTGTTCATTATTTGTCTGTCTAGGGATACGCTTATGATTGTTCTCCTGGGTAGGCAGTGCTTGGATGTGCTTATGATTGATCTTCTGCAAAGCTTTAATGTGTTGTTAGTTCAAGCTGGAATATGAATCTTATGCAATTTAATTTATCGTTACTTCAGGAGGTGCTTTGAAGCCAACAGATGTGGATACCTTGTGGGTTCATGTTACCTGTGCCTGGTTTCAACCTGAAGTTTCTTTCTCTAGTGATGAAAAGATGGAGCCTGCAGTTGGCATCTTAAGAATCCCATCAAGTTCTTTTGTAAAGGTCAAGATGCTGGCCTGCAATTATGTTTGAGTTTGAAGTGCTTCCACTTCTAGTACAACATATTTACATGCTCTGCTTGAGCTGATTTAATATAGTGCATCTAGAATATGGGTGCAGCAATTATTCATTTTAATCTGGCCTGTGGACCTGCAAATTATTTCTAATTAGCCTGGACTTGATTGTTTTGCCAGCTATAGCAAGTTGTGGTGTCTAAATGCATTGATCTTTGATTATGAAATGATCTCAGGATATAATTTTACCTGACACTTTGCTTTCCTGGATATTCAGGTATGTGTGATTTGCAAGCAGATGCATGGATCGTGCACACAATGCTGCAAGTGCACAACTTATTATCACACAATGTGTGCATCAAGGGCAGGATACCGCATGGAGGTGTGTGGTACAACTTTTGTCCATTTGCAATGATTTTGAGTTATTCGTCACTAGTTATTGCATTGGGACAATTTAGGAAAACTTGTTCCAGTGAAATTAATTCTTTTAATTAAGGACTGAATGATTTTATCTCAAGGATTGTGGCTCTGCTACTGATTCATGATTATGCATGTTTTTATATTTTGCCTTCTACGAGGTTTCTCTTTTTTAATATGTTGAAAAGTAAATTTAGATGGATGGAAACAGGAGTAAGAAGTAGAAATTTTATGGGGAAAAGGGAAACTAAATCTTAGGCTTGTTATATTAGCTTTCTATGTTTTTCAGCCTATTTTTTTCAATACTTGATTTGGAGGTATGTGACTGGCCTTTATTCCTCACACTCAATGTCATCAAGTATGCATTTGTGACTTTATGGTGATTTTATTGTCTTTCTAAGGGCACTTCCTTTTGCTACATCAAGTATGCATTCACTAACTTCAATGTTTTTCTGAGAGCATTTCCCCTAGCAGTGTTCATATATAATTGTTTACATCCCTAGGCTGGATTGGACTTTATGCGAAATCTAACTCATTGAAGTTTTTGTTGCCTAAAAGCAATGTTGTTTATCAACTAGTTCTTTCATGCTGTTTTAATGGTTGCGTTACACATTCTTTTCTCAGTTCTCATCTGTAAAAATCTAGTCATAACTTTGTAGCAAACTATATGTATCATCATTATTACTCTGATTTGGTTGGTAAGGATGAAATTCATCAGTCCATAAAACATTGATTTAAATATTCTTTGTTTAATGTTTTGCTGTAATTTCACTCACCTTTAAGCTTGTCAAACTGCAGCTGCACTGCTTAGAAAAGCATGGGAAACAAATAACAAAAATGGTATCATATTGCTCTTTCCACAGGTAAGCAGTATCATTAACTCATTGACTTCCCTATCTACATATCTTTCTGCGTGCACCAATACATTCAGATGCCCATCTCATACTTCAATTATGCATGTCCACATGTGCTTGTGTTTCACGTGGATTTCTGTCCATTTAGCATGTATCAGATATGGGTAGGGAACAACCTCAATAAGAAGTGGGCATGTGGCATTTTCAGATAGGTGTTTCACAAATCAGCACACTGAAAACTTCCTTGTTGTCAAATGTTCCTTTCTAAAATTGTCATGTGGCAGTTTACTGGGGTTCTTTCCTGCAGAAACAACCTCCTGTTGTACCTTGAAAATTTTAAGGCATTCCCTTGTAGGGTTGTACCACAGTGCATGAACCAAACTTACATTTATTGTGCAATTGTAGAGATTGGTGAACCTGGGAACTTCTCCAAATTCTCCCACTGTTTTCCATAGTCAGAGCAAATATTCTGCTTTAATAGGACAGATCTTGACCCACTAAATCACGAATTTGCTCCCTTTATCTTATTTCAAATATTCAGTTTCATGCTGCCCTTTTATCTTTATATTAAAGGCTAACTATTCTAGGACTTGTGGAAATCTCATATTTTATTTTCATGTTTTCAATTTCATCCTGTTCAGGGCTCCAAATCCAGAAAACGTTTTGATCATACAGACCCCTCTAGGAGTCTTCTCTGCCAAAAGTTTGCTTCAGAGTAAGAAGAGGACTGGTTCAAGACTAATATCAACTGTTAGGGGAGAGGTCCAACAGGATTCAGCCCCTGAAGTTGAAAGGTTTGAATCATCTGCTGCAAGGTGCCGCACCTATAAAAGAGTAGGAAATAAGGTACATTGATATATAACTTGTACAATTTGTTGTTGTTAATGCTTCTGAAGATATCCCTGAACGATCATCCTTTTTTTAAAAAAAATATCTTCCAAAGACGTTAATTGGTTGCATGACTATTTCACAGCATTTCTAGGCTCATGCTATGAACTTGATTCTCTTTTGGAACCTTCAACTCACCAAGAATAAAATCCTTATAGGATAGGAAAATGGACCTGGACATGAGTAGCATCCATAATTGGCATAGATCATACTGCAAAAGTTTCACAAACTTTGGGTGTAAATTTTTTTAACTATAATTCTCATCTCATTATCCTTGAAATGGCAATTAAGCTGTATTTGTTGAAGATCTGATTGAGCATTATCGGTATTGTGGCCATTGACAATCTGGTTCAGTGAAGTTACCGTGGCTTCCCCAGCAGCCTTATATCATCATCATCAAAAGCTGTTTCCCACCGAAGTGAGCACAGGTGCCCAACAGCCCTAGATATGATGTAAAATTGAATCAAAAGAGTGAACAGAATAAATTGTTAGAAACTCCAGATCAATACTTCTACATGATGTCTATGTTTTATACTTTTAATTCTTATCTTCCTTTTTGAACTATTAAAAATGGTGTAAAATTTATGTATGCTTTTGCAAGATGATTTCATGTATTGTTCTCTACTTTGATAAATTTGTTTATTTCTGGATCACTTTTGCTTATTGGTTGAAAACTTTAATAATAGCAGCAGCAGCAATTGTAAACTTGAAATACTCATTATCATATTCAGTATATTTTTTCACCTTTTAGTTTCTTTGTGCCTCATCTACTCATAATATTGGAGACAAATGAATTTCCTGTTGGAGGTGGTTATTGAATTTGATTTATTATTGTTGCACTTACTATTTATTCCATTTAAATGCTGAGTTCTTCAGTTTTCCCTATACTTAGTGCTTTCTCATTTCAAAGATTGCCATCAACCGGACCACTTACATCTTATATCTCTGTGATGGATAGAGAACAAGAGAAAAAGCAATTGCCCACAGAGTAGCAGGGCCTTGCCATCATTCTTTGGATGCAATAGACAGTTTGAATTCATTTAGGGTAATTTTTTTTCTTTTAAGAGGCTACTTCGTTTTTACCATTCTAATCATAATACATAGATTAGTTGATAACTATATGATATACTTGAATTCTTGAACAGGAAGACAAGAATCTATCGTTTTCTACATTCAAGGAACGCCTTGGCTTCTTACAGGCAAACTTCTATTCTCTCTAAATATGATTGTATGTTACCACTTTTTTACGAGGCATTCCTGATTATGTCTTCCCTACCTTTAGAAAACGGAACAAAAGCGAGTGTGCGTTGGGAGATCTGGGATACATGGATGGGGGCTTTTTGCACGTAGGAGTATTCAAGAAGGGGACATGGTAATCTTCTCTACCATCTTAAGTCTTTGGTGGAGTTGTCAATCTTCTTTTGCATTAGGGAGCATTCGAGAACTATATCACTTTCTACTTTACCAGTCAACACTGAAAATCTTACTGATCTTCATTACCCATATTACTGTACACTTGTTATGCATAGCCGCATGTGCAATCCTCCCCTATTGGTGGCATCCTAGGCCATGTAACAGAGGAATTTTGATGTCTTGTGGGCATAAGCTTGTAAAACTCTTGTTTTTTTTTTTTGATTTTTTTATTATTTAAAGAACCATACCTGTATAGCTGGGAGAAGGTCAAAGATGATGAGTGATGATGGACATGACATTTTCTAGCAATCTTGCTAAAAGATTCTGAAACAAATTGGTTGCTGATGAAAGCAATGAATGCATTGATACAATTAAATTGAGGTGGTATTTATTCTTTGGCTTTCGATGCTTGCTTGGAGGATGAAATGTCCTTATGTTTTCAACCAATTAGCCCCTTTCAGAACACAGAGAAAGAGGTTGGAAAATTACCTACTGTCATTTCATGATTCACGTGTTGATAAATGGTCACTTCATCTGCAAATTGGTGCTCTTGTAGAAACATTCATTATTGGCTGAGAAGAGGACAATTCCTTGCCTTGAGCCTCAAAGCTGCTTAACCATCATAAGAAATAGTAGTTAGTTTGAGTGTCATTTGTAACTGCCATACATGTAATTTTCTTGATGTCAAGAATGCAACCAAACAGCTTATTTGTCCTTAAATTTGTTAGGATCTAAGCAGCAGTCAGGTTTTCTAAATGTGAGGTCACTTGCGTTTAACATTTTGCAGGTACTTGAATATCGGGGTGAACAGGTTAGGCGCAGTGTTGCTGATTTAAGGGAGGCACGTTATCGGTTGGAAGGGAAGGATTGCTATGTGAGTCATCTCTGTGCTTTTTAAAGTCTGTGGTCTACTCATTTTTGCATTAAAGGTGTTATTAGTAGATTTAATGTTTGTAAAACCCAAGATTAGTTGGTCTTGTATTTTCAGAAGCTGTTTCTTGAGTTCTGGGACAGGCAATTTGGTAAAAGGTTTTGGTAATGATGGTGATGATGAGTTCAGTTTGTTGGAACTCAGATTCATGGCAGTAATGTTTCATTGAAAATTATTCCAAAGTGCTGCCTAAATTGTTATTATCGTGCAGTTATTCCATTGAGGTGTGAATTTTTGTCATTTTAAAGTTATTTGACATGGAAACTGTTTCCTTCCCCATGCAGCTGTTCAAGATAAGTGAAGAAGTAGTTGTTGATGCTACAGACAAAGGGAATATTGCTCGCTTAATTAACCATTCTGTAAGCTGCTGTATCGAGTTCCTAATTTTAAGCTTTATACATGAATTTCCAATGCTTTTGCGGTGCTCGTTCCTGTCTTCGACTTTCCATGCTGCCTTTTGAAATCTGCTGTTTTTCTACAGTGCATGCCCAACTGTTATGCAAGGATCATGAGTGTCGGCCCTGATGAGAGCCGTATTGTACTTATCGCCAAGACGAATGTGGCTGCTGGTGATGAGTTAACGTATGTCTCTTTGACTGTTCCTAAATTCTTGATCAGTCATAGTTGCTATGCTTGCTGATTCTGTTAGTGGGGTAGGGGGGTCTTTATTTTTTCCTCTTGGTAATAACACGTGCACACTGCTGTCAGTGTGCACCCCCCACCCACTTGAAGATTATGAACTGAATTTTTAAAAAATGCACTCATGCTGGCTCTGTTACTGTGTAACAGATATGACTACCTGTTTGATCCCGACGAAGCGGACGAACACAAAGTACCCTGCCTATGTAAATCCCCTAACTGCCGGAAATTCATGAACTAGTTCAGCGACAGAGCACAGCATTGTGTTTTATTCGCTGAGTTTTTTTTTTTTTTTTTTTTGTAATTTTTTTTCTTTTCATTTGTTTTCCCATAATTTTTCAAGCCAAATAAAAGGTAAAGGCAACCCACCAGCTGGTTGCAATGATGTAAATTGTATATGGCGCATAATTTCTAATTTAATTCAAAGGCATCTTTACCGAGCTATTGTCTACAGAAAACGTTGTCTATTCCACATGTCAGAAATTATGCATATGCAATCTCTCTCATCCGGTTAAAAACACAACTGGGGAAGCATGTGTTTATATCTAATCTGAAAATAAATATTTTCGCGCCCTTTCTACTTTTATGCTTGTACAAGTGACCGATGTCCTTACTATTTGGGTCACAAACTAAATTTTGAAATATAGGAAAACAATTATTTGAATTTTATCAATAAAAATACGTGGGACACACTTTAGACAGCAATCTGCTCGACCCACTTTCCTCTTGATAACCACTTAAGCAGTCTGAAGACTCTGAACCCGTAGACAACGTTGCCATATGCCCCAAAAGAAAACCAATCCCGCCTCAAATTTTGACAGTTAATCGCAATTCCTTGGTATACAGAAGCATTTTCTCTACACGTTTCACAGTGAAGGAATGCCACTGATTGCCTCTTTTTACCTTGTACGTACACTACTGTGCCAGAATAACAGGCTTCATCGTTCAAGAATGGATGTTTTGTAGCCATGATTGGATGCAAGCCACGTAGTACAGAAAAGGGTGGTTGGCAATAGCCATTTTTGGACGTGCAATGCTCAAAGCACCCATCCTTACGCATTTGGGTGAAGTGAAAAGGGAAGATAAACATTTATATGACATGCATTTATTCCACTAATTTCTAATAATTCTATTTTAATATATTTTTATTATTACTTTTATTTATTCTTTCATTATTTATTTAGTGCTGATATTACCATAGTGAAATTATTTGTATTTATTTTTTTCCTTTCTATTTACCAATATCAAGACGTAGTCGCTATAAATTAGATATCAGTCATAAATTAAATTTTAAAAAAATTAGCCCGTGGGCTTGACTAGAGTCACGACATAGGCAGTTTTGTGAATATGTTCAAAATGGTGGGTCAGGTTGCACAATCTGACCCTCTTTGCTCTATAAATTCACTCGTCTTCTGCTATGATCTTGCCATCTCTCTCTCTCTCTCTCTCTCTCTCTCTCTCTCTCTCCATGGAGGGCTATCGAAGAAGAGAGAGAGCACAGCTCAATTGCTCAGGCCTACACGTGCCCATGCATGCATGAGTGTTTGCAGAAGTGCTGTGCTATGTCTCTTCCTCCCTCGCCTTCCATGCAATCTCGTCTTCGCATAAGAAGCATACATACGTGGTTAGTAGAGCAGAGGTATCATTTCTCACACAATATACAAAACTTTCTTTCTTTCTTTGTTCCTGTTCCAAAATAACATACTTCGTAGCACACATACCTGCATCTTCCTTCATCGTGGACTTGTGTACCAGCAAAAATGGTCCCAGACTTCCGTCATCATCCCAATAATTCCCGCAATATCAAGCCAGATAAATCAAGGAAAACCGAGATTTCCCGGTCAGAAAATATCTCAGCCGTTCATTGGGCTTTCTATAGGCTCCTGGGATGCGGGGATTAAAGGATCATCTCTAGGATAAAGTTTTGGAGGATCACCGTCTCCGATATTTCCTCCCGTGTAAGAAGCAAGTGAATGAGATGGTGGGGCCCACAAATCACAGATCTTGCACGCTCCGGGTTTTTATTCTCGTTTTTTTGACCGCAATAGCCGACTGCAAGCTCCAAGGATGCGCTGATGATGATTAAGGTGGGGCCCACAATGTTTTTTTCAAAAAAAAAAAAAAAAAACTGTCATGCGTGCGGAGAAATCGAGAGCAAGCGGGGCCCAATTACCATCCATCACCGCAATCTTTGGAGTGCATTCGCACGAGTATTTCTCCCCTCGCAAATACAACGGGCAGATATAATGAAGTTAAATAATACTTGTTTGCTCAGGAGGCTGGATAAGTAGAAATTGGGTTCCCAAAATGGGATGCAACTCAACGCAATTTATACTTTGAGTTGTGTTGAGAGGTCAACATACCCAAACCTGTCTATTTAAAAAATTGTCTGAATTAGCTAAACTAACTAACTAAAATCATGCTTCAGCGAGCCCACCTATTTTTCTAATGTACTTCTTATTTTTTCTTCCATTTCATGGTTAAAAATAATTTTAAAATATTTATATACTACAGTTAACATAAAATTTTTATTTAAAATAAAATTTATATTAACGAAATTTATCTACTCCATATTCAACTCTAATCATCATCCCAAATTCAACCCAAGCACAAACTTTTTTTTTTAAGAAATATGATTAATGTTAAAATTAGAGTTGCACTCTTATTTGAGTTCAAAGCGTTTATTTTTTCATATTTTAATTTTACTGTTGTCCTCCGAGGAATGAGACGCACTAATCCTTAATGTGGCCACCAGAATATTCAATTTTAAATAATAGAGACACTAATCCATTACGATTTTCTGCTTTTAATCGCAGCCATTGAACCGTCTCATGTGGACTTTATCCGTGCACATGGCGTGATTTCCTGCGTATTTGCGGGTAGCGTGCCTGGATATTTAAGGGCACTCGTACACGCGGCACGATTGATTATTGCACGGTTTTTCCTTTTTCGAATTCGGACTGATCCAAAGGTCCGTAATTTAAGACTGCCACTTTGAAAGTAACAGGATACAACTTTATTATAGATGTAGATCTACCGTCAAGATAGTTTGATTGATTTGTTTTTTGGATGTTTCCTTTCCCCATAAAGACTTTGAATGGTCCGGGATAGGGCCGGATCGCTGCCACTTACTAGATGTAACAATCACTTGTCACTCACTATCATTTTTACTGTGAATGCACAAGCGGTGACATAGAAGAATTAGCCATTGCTGCCGCGTCTATCTTTGCCTCTACAGAATTTATAAAGCTAGCCACAGTGCCGTTAGCAGAAATAGGCTTTGGAGACAAACTACCTTCATAGCAGAAAACGACAATGGAGGATTTATGTGAACGGATCCTTCAATAAGGTCAGAGTAGGAATAGTTCTGCTCCTCTAAAGCCTGGAGGGAACCATGGTCGAGTATGCTATCCGATTTGGGTTATGACACTAACAACAGAGTTAAATATAAAGCCCTCCTCGCAGGACTCCGAATAACTTAAAAATTGAAAGTACAATTTACTGTGTAATTCCCAGCTTACAATAAAGTAGCTGAAGAAAGATTATGAAGTTAAGTAACTATTGATAGTGTAATATCTTTTGGCAGTCCCCAGGATGATAGAACAAATTTCTAATATTTTCATCGTACAAATACCAATAGAAGTAAATGAAAAAGTAGACATGTTATTTAGGTTGATTTCAATAACTACATTTACTCCATAGAGAACCATCTTACATTCTTACTCAAATATCTTACCAACCCCGGCGTCAAAGATACTAAATAAATTACTCTTAAAATTAAAGAGCTATCATGGATGAATCTAATCCACGAATAATGAAACAAAACTAACAAATTCCTTAGAAACAAAAGAATTGGCATGGTTTACGAACAAAGTTCATTGATTAACTCTAATGACTTGGTTGTGTAGTTGCAAATTTGCATGGAAGATGATTCAAATGATAACAACCATTTGTAGCTTTATTTAACTTTGGAAAAGGGATTTTTGAGAAGTTCCAGAAAGAGGAAAGAAGGACATAGATGGGAATGAAGGAGATGAGCAGGTGAAAAAAGAGAGAAATAAGGAATTTTGACAATCGGCTTGGTTGCTTATGCTGGAGCCTGGAAGAGATAGGAGTGTTGGATCATAAATCTAGCATTGGGCTTGTATATGAATAATTATGTGTTGTGGACTGTCATATAAAGTTAAGCCCATTTAAAATAATCTTTTAAGGTTTGGGTAATTTAGGCTTTAATATATCTGATAAGGTGTGAGCCTTTAATGCGTAAAGACTTAAGGGTAATCTCTATTTTTATGATGGGCTAAAATAGAAATATCAAAAGATAATGCATAAGTATGCATAAGTTATCTATATATAATGGTCATAGTCCCCAGGTCACACATGCATTACTTCTATTCTTTTTGGCATTTCATCATCAAAGAGAGAAAACTAAGATAAAAGCTAAAGGGTTCTCTTAGGGGAACATGTGTTGATCTAGAAAGTCAACCGCATGGCTCTAGACAACAATCAATCACTATATATTTAGGTACACTTCTACTTATTTATTTATTAATTTTTAATGATGCAATATGAATGATCATGAGATTTATATGATGGTTTTCACAAAATGAATTATTCAAATAAGTTGTATAAGAGCCTCTTCATGTTGAATCATTGAGAATTTTTCTCAATTACGTTGATGGAAATTGATTAGAGAAAATAAGAATTCTCGATTTTAGATCCCAAATTACCCTAAACCATCCACATATCACCGCCGACCATGGTCGTCTACAATGAGCGTGATGGAGTCCAGTTTGAATTAGCTTGGTGCTAATTGGCTGGACTTCAACCTGCCAAAAGGAAATTAGATTGGTTTTGATTGATGCTACCGGCCAAAGCAATAGACTGTTCGATTTAGGTTGCCCCAAATCAAAATTGAGCAATAAAAAAAAACTCAATGGTCATTTTTAAAGTTTTTCAACCTTCTGAGTTCATCTATAGCTCAGATTTGCCAAATAAGACTTGTAAATATAATTTTTTTATTTTTATAATGATTAATCATGAATTTAGATGTATTTTTGAACTTTATAATAATGATAACTTATACTTATGTATGTTTTTAGTGAATAGAAATATGTTGGAAGGATTAGTTTTTGTCTTACAATATCTTCTACAAGAATTCTCTAAAAGCAATTTGGGTTAAATCCATACAAGTAAAGATTGGAACGTTATAACCAATTATGAAATTATGCATTCATATGAGAAAAGGACTTCAAATATGCCAAAGTCCAGTTACGAACGAGGACGTCCCATGAGTAAAGATAAAAATTTTAAATTTATATATAAACTCTCAAGCAATTCTAAATTTTATGGTTCACTTAAGTCTTGCAGATGGCGGACAACTATCGCAACACATTCAAGCGGCAATATCGTCCGTATGAATGCGATGATCAGTTCGTTGAATTCAAGGTTTGGGCATTTTTGTTGCCGTCTAGTTCTCATTGAGATTGTTGACAATTCAAAGGTTGAGACTTAAAAGTCTACCGAAAACGTTGAGGGAAGTCATCTAGAAGAAGAACGCAGCCGCCGGATGGGCTGTTCCTATCATAAATGCGTCTTGCTTTACGTTTCGGCAACTTTCCATGGTGAATAAGAGAGAGAGAGAGAGAGAGAGAGAGAGAGAGAGAGAGAGAGAGAGAGAGAGAGAGAGAGATCACGTGAGAAGCAGTATAAGAGAAATATATTTTTTTTAAAAAGGATAAATAATAATGGAAGAAGCACAACCTTCTGTCTACATAGTTAAGAATTATCCAAATTAAATAATAAAAGTTGTGAATTTACCACAGATATATCATAGTTTATTTTTTACTTCGAATGAATAGATTGCTTATTTTTATAATCTTTCACGGAAGAATAAAATTCTTCTAATTTGATGGTACCCGGTATTCTTTATAGTATAAAAAAATTTTGTGTATAGATTATAGATATAAAATAAAATTTTCTCTACCAGAATAAATGCATCAGCTGCTCGTAATCTATAAGATGCGATGAAATAATAAATCGATCTTAGTCAAAAGACAAAATCAATTTCTAATCAATAAATATAATATATTCTGTACACTTTTATTGTATACGTATGGGTACATGCCCTGACAATTATTCAATTGTGCATTCACATGCAACTGGAATGTACGGGAGTTTTACACTTTTGGATTGCGTTTGTATGAGAGTCTAATGCATTTAAATGGTGTCAGAGCCAAACTGATATTCACTATTGTTATGTCATATGTCAGGCATGATTATCTTAGGCTTAGATGCGAGGGAGAGTGTTAGAGAGGGAGTGTTAGAGTGAGCATTAATTTGTTAAATACTTAAAAAGTGTATCTGGATTAAAAGTGTGAAAAATTGCCTGGTCATTTTGATACAGAACTGGCCTATTTCACGCATATTAGTAAATAGCTTTCACTCATCACTAACAAGAAACGATTAAGGTTTCAAAAAGTTAGTTAAAAAACAAAAATACTTGAAAATACGTTTTTATTTCCGAGCAAAGACAAGCAGCGTATTAGAAAAAGATGCTGCATGCCCAACCAGCACTGGCGGTAAAGATTTTTAGACAAATGTATATGTTTATTCTCAAATAAGTTTAATTTCATGGCACATACATGTTTACTCTTAAGTAATTTTAATTTCGTGGAACATAGGGAAATGTTGTTTATATTTCTAGTGGAAAAAGACTGGTAAATATAGCGGTTGGCTTGAATTTTAAGTGAGCTCTTGTTAAAGATAATGAAAAGATTGAATATTAAATTACCCGCGTGATGAATAGAGTAGAGAAATCGAATTATATTAGCTTTAACAACGGAGCAGCCGTGTGGTGTCTATCGCTTGCCATAAAAAATTAGTTCTCATGGTTGTCAAGTTTGTCGTTTATAAAACTTTCTAAAGCGTTAGGCGAGAAGATTGATACACGGGTTAGAATCAGGACACAAATTTCAAACTTGGACCTTTTAAGCATATATCCGTGTCGAAATAATTTTCTCGTTAACCTTTCCGGTCTATTTGTATTTCCACAGTAGTTCGGTGATTAACACTCGGTGATTAACGGCCGGTCCTCAACACTCGGTGATTAACGGCCGGCATATCTTCAAAAGCCGCGAGAGTATCCGTAGGCAGATGGTGACGTGGCAGTAGAGGGAGAGAGGGAGATATTTGCTGTTCGGGAGGTTGACGTGCGGTGAACTCATGCAGAAGAACGGCCCGACCGTTCTTCCACACGCAACTCTCATGCTCTCCTCCCGCCCTTCCCTCTATATATGCTTGCATTCTCCTGTCTCTCCCATCTTCTCTCTCCCTCCTCTGCCACCACCACCCACATCTGACGATCTCTCATCTTCCTGGTAATCTCTTCCTCCATTTCTCTCTCCTGTGATTGCCTTCCTTTGTTCCGGTCTCTAATTCGCCTTTTTGTATAGATCTTATGTCTTCATTGTTCAATTTCTAGGGTTGGGAGCCAATGTAAGACGATCGAATAATCAATCACTCTTGCTTTGTGTTCTTATTTTGATCGGATGAATTGATGGAATTCGGTGGGGATTCTGATGAATTGATGTGAAGAATGGTGAAATTCTTCAATTCGTCTCATGTTTAGTGCTTTTGATTCATAAGGTTCGCACGCCGAATTGTTCTGGAGTGTTGGAGGATCGATTTGAGCTTTTTTCCGAGTGTTTGACAGCGGGTTTCTGAAAAGGCAAGACAAGATTGGTAAATTCTTTAGTAATTGAGTATTGGCCCTAACTTGGATGTATAAAATTAGTGTTGAATCGGGGTTAGTTTGTTGGATGGCTTTGGTTCTTTCAATGAAGGGCTTTGTGGAGCCTTGCATCAGCAGGAGTGTGAGCTAGATGAAAGGTCTACATCAGTGAGCCGCGGCCTCCACGGGCATGACTATGTTGAGAGGACCAATGTCATGTCTGTATGTCAGTTATCCTTTCACAGTAGTCAAATTGTCGACATTTCTTCTCCATAGTCAGAAAGGACAGTTCAATCATCTGAATCTCCAACCTTGTTGCAAACCAGGGCAATAGCTATTGGGTAATGTGGAACTTTTCTATGAAATCAATTTTCACAGTCACTTTAGGGCAAATCCTTGAGAGCGTGTCTAGTTGTTTTTCTGCAAAGGGATGAGTTTCATCAAGAAATCTTTCTACACGATCAATTCCTCGTTAGAATATACACATTTATAATATTAATTGGAGGCAACCACTTAAAAGCAACTTCTGGTTAGATTGATATTTATATATGATCAAAGGTGGAGCTCTGACTTAGTGTCAAGGTGTACTGATTACTAGGATGAAGGACTGTGGCCCATGCGGTCATGTAATTTTTCATCACGTGACTTGAGATGTGATGAAGTAAGACACAGGTCCTGCCTGGAATTATTCTAGCCCAGTTTTGGTGCATGGAAAGAGAATAGTTTTGGATAGTTGGTTCCCTAATGGTTTTCTTCTTTTTTATTTGAAAAAGGAATTACTAAAATTGTTCTCATGATGCTGTGTTCTGTTCTTTGGGTGATGATACTGTTCTGAATCTTTAGTAGTTCCAAACGTTTACTGTTTAAGAATGAGCATCTGAACCTGTTATCTCATGCATTTTTGGTAGAATTTTTTTACAATGATTTAATTTCCAATGTTTTGCACAGGTCAGCTCTTAATGACTTCCTGTGGCATTGGAATGAATCCAGTGTTGGAAGGTCATGATTTTCTATGTCCAAAAGGAAACCAGTCCATAAAACGGACTAGCATGTCTTTTGGATCTCCTTACAACGTTGGCAAGTTGGTATTGTTCAATACATCTCATGGCAAATTCTTAACACCGGGGACAAATACAATTGGTAGACCAATAAATTCTTCAAGGAAAAGCTTTGGATCACTTAGATGTTTTGCGCAAAAAGCTGCATACCCACCACAATCCAAGGCAGATGCTAGTAGTATTGGCTCCATTTGTGTTGATGAATCCAGTCATGTCACAAAATTCAATATATCCGACTTTGAGCTCTCCAATCATGTCAGCATCGGGCTATCTGGCAGGGTACTTTTATGATGGACATCTTTTTAATCTACATGCTTGCTGAAATTTCCCTTAAATTTGAATGTTTTGTGTTCTCTCTGATTTGAGCATTAAATAGGGGGATGAGGTGATTTTTGAAGCAACAGTGAAGGACCCTCACAGGTCAGTTTCCTAAACCAACTATTTTATATTTGTTAAAAAAATGCTCAAAAAGATGCTTATGCATGCCATCCACTTGTCTCAGTCCTTTGTATAATTCAAGAGTTGTACTTCGTGAACTCACTAGCTCTCAAGCACAAAGACGAGGTAGACGTGCTTTGGAGGTAGGCTGTTCTCATTTCAATAACGCTTCCATTAAATATTTGCTTCTATATTTGTCATTTCCAGGGTTCATGGTTTTCCTAGCATGGCTAATTAGGTCACCGTTCTCATGCTTCGTTCATTTTCCTAATGGCTTGTCTAACAGGTTCTAAAGAAGCTTGCTCGTCGCCAGCTTATGTATCTTTCATATGCAATGCAAGTTCATGGTTATGTGTCCACACCTAGCAGTGGTGATGGCAGCTCTTTCACCCTAGTTCATGGGGTAGGCTATTAACTAGATCCTCAGAAAAGTTTAATATCTCGAATGTCAAAATTTGAAAAAAAAAAAAGAAGGCAAAAAACTGGATTTATTTTGATATAGTGAACTGGGTTAAACAGGGAAGTTACCTCTGGTACTTCATTTTCTTTGTTTTGCAGTATGATGGAAGCTATTCCCTGAGACATTGGCTCCAACTTTCAGATTGGCTTCCAACTTTGGAGGTCACTCTTGCATTGGATGAAGAGTGTGTGAGAAAGGTAGGGGATAGCACAACTGGAGGACCTACTATTTCTCGGCAACTGCGACTGATCCGCCTTCTAATGAGAGATCTTTTGATTGGAGTAGGTTTCTTCATTAAGCAAACAAAACTTCTTTATCAGTAGTGTATCTTTTTGCAAATTTTTGGTCAAGCAAATACCAAGAAAGCAGCACATGGTTTTTTTTGCCCACTCAGGTGAACTACTTGCACAGCCATGGACTTGCCCATACTGAGTTAAGGCTTGAGAATGTTCATATAAGTCCTGTTGATAGACATATCAAAGTAAGTGGCTAAACTCACAGTTAAGGATTGATTTTGTTTCTCTTTTGAAACTTTTTTAGATTTACAATTTCAGTTGTTTGGAGCTTCTTTTCTCAAAAGGCTTTCTGCTACTTGACAGTTGCCAGGCATCTTTTACAGTAGCATTCTTCTGTAGGTACTTTAGAATCCTTCTCACTAAGAAATTGCTGATTTTTATGCACCTGTTATCACTACTTAGGTCATGTATCGATTGCTCCGAGATAGGCCTTGGAGTGGCATTAACACTGCACATGTCAAATCTCCACCGACTGTCTTGCCATTAGTGCCAAAAATGGTGGCATTAATTAAGCCTTCAATGGTTCAAGTTTTGCCACCATTTAGAAATTGCTACCTGAATTTTGAATGCTTTGTTCTTAGAATACTGCTTATTGCATTCACATGGTATTTTTATATTCAGTTGGGTTGGGTAAGCACTCAGGCTTTACCTTGGTTTCTAAGAACAAGCTTGAGCATGTTGTGACTCATCTGTTAAGCATTAGAAAATGATGCTCCTATAATCATATGTGCTAAACGAGTTTTTTCTGCATTTTCCAGGCTTGTAGAGCTTTCTCTAAGACATCGAAAGTCTTTTTTATGCATGGGCCTTTTGGACTTGACTTTCTGATATAGTGAACTAGATTCCAAGAATGATGGATCTACTACTTGGCCTCTTCATCTAACTATCCTGGCCAATGAAGATAAATGAAAAGACAGTTAAAATGAATAACCTTCATATTGCATTTTGAAAGGGGGTTATACCCTGTCATGCACTTGGAAATGCATACAGGAATTGTCTGTGATGTTAGCATCATAATATCTGATATCTCCATAAATATTTTTCATAAGTATTGTTTGCATTGTGGCATCAGGTTATTTTTTCTTGGCACCTGATCTAGTCCATCTTTGTACTTTGTTTCCAGATTTCTGTTCTTCATTCCAGTGTTGTTTTCTTTTAGGTAGGGATACTGGGAAATGCATCTGACTTCTATGACAATAGCCTGAATAATAGCACATTTGAGGGTAACATGGACAGGCGACAACTGATGATTGCATTCGACATGAGGTGAGACATGGAAAACATAATCTGTTGTTTCATATGAAGTTCTTATATTTACTTTTGCTTGGATTATCTCTGAAGCTATCTATTTTCTTTTCCCAAGGTGTGTTGGGTTCATGATGGCAAAGATGGTATTGAGGGAGCTCATGGACCCTTCAATCTTTGCAAGGTTCAAGTCCTTCTTGATGAAGGTATGCTGGGCTATTGGGCTGTCCATTATTGCTAGGTGCATTTCCTCTTTGGCACTACTGACAGTCTTCCACAGTCTTTGTCGCATGGGGTTCTCCTGTTGGGAATCTCACACCCTAGAGAAAGCATTTAAAATAAATATGCTACTATTGCTACACGACATGCGATCAATGCTTGGTTGGATATCCACTTGATTTCCTAGTGGCCATGCTATTTGTGCCATTATTCATGTTCTACATCCATTGTCCATGGGCATTTCCTCTGGAGTCACACAGTGGTGATTGTGAATTGGCATTGCTGCATACTTTCACGCAGATGATGCTTTCAGTTGATCTTGCACTTGCCTCTGTAGATGCTTTGAGTAGTGCCCTGGGGTTCATACCTCCTACAATGTGTTAGTATTTTTATGACTTGTACACCGCCCTACCTCCACCAAAGAAGCAGCTTGTGTTGGACAGGTTTCATAGGCATTCTTGAATTTCATTGTCTACTTAAATACAGCAAACTTACTGAAAACAATTATTTTTTTGTATTTTCAGACCCTATCACTTGGAACATTATATTTTTTTGCGTGCTTTCTGCTTTTGAAACTGTTTACTTAACCTTGTCAGTGATAGTATTTAGTGAGATTATGGTTCTGCCAGTAGCTGACCTGCGGTTAAATAGCACTAAATACCCAAAACAGATATTTCCTACATTTTTTAAAGCCTATTTTTGCTGCACCTTTCCTTTTTATTTGCACTTTCTGATGAATCCATGGTACAAGATGTGGCAAAAAGCTTTCTGACACGGTTGTCAACCAGTATTTAGTTCTATTTAACCAAGAAGGTTAGCTACCAGCAGAACCATAATCTCATTAAATTCTCCCCTGAAGCTATTTGCTCAAAATGACAAAATTGCCCTTTAGTCCTTTCATGAGAATTTAATCCCTGTGGATCACATGGAGCATGTATGTAAAGTCTAATCTGTTATTGCAATCCAGGGCTAATTCAAATTGTATATGGAGAATATCTCTGAATAAAATACTTCACAAGGTGCTAGATAAAAAAAAATGTGCCCAAACTTCCGTTTCCATTTCAAATGCTTAACATCCTGCTTGTTTGGTGTGGTTGCAGGGAAATGATCCATCTTGCTTGCGTGAGGTCCTCTTGCCAATTCTTTACAGAAATTCACCATCTGGGAATGCTGGATTGCAGGTTAGCACATGCTTTTAAATCCAAGCTAAAACAGTTGAATAGTACGCCTCTTCCCTGAATTTTTTACATTCCATGCAGATGCATAATATTTTTATTTTATCTTTCGTTTAGATTCTTGATAGGAACTGGGGTGCAGGTTGGAACCTTTTGTCACTGTTGCTAGCAACAAAACCTTCTGGGAGGATAAGGTAAAAATTGGTTTAAAACTGAGGCGATGATTATTTTATTTATGCAAAAGCCTAGTGTTTTGAAAATTTCTTGAACTTACCTTTATCATGCATTTATTTCCTCCATCCTCACTGTTTTGTTACTATTTTATTAGCCCTTTTATTACTATTAGCTACCAATGCATTTTATTTTCTGTTATTCAAAATTTTCATAATATACCTCCTAATGGGTCTTTCTGGGATACGGGTCAAACATCCATAATATACCTCCTAATGGGTCCTTCTGGGATATGGGTCAAACATCCATTCTAAAATTTTTTTTGTTATTTTGAAACTTTAGTGGGGGTCTATTTGAGCTATACAAGATCTTTTCTAGATTTTTTTAAAAAAATATATAATTTAATGTCCATTCTGACCATGATTTCCTTCCACCTACATGACAGTTTCTAACAATTTTTTTGTTGTTTTGAGACTTGAGTGGGCTCATTTGAGCCATTTGAGATCTATTGCTGATGTCCTGTTTATTTTTTATTTGCAATTTTTACTGGTATGAACTGCTAAGTCTCCGACCGAGATGTCTTCTTGGTCTTGGTTGGATAATCACAATATGCCAAGTTTGGTGGATGGAATGGATGCAAACCATGAATTATATTGTGCCCTGAATAAACAACTTGGACAGAAAAATATTGCATTTTGTGTGTATGATATGTGGGGATGACTAGTCTTGCTTGATTGCATCACTTTTTTTATTAGAAAAAGGTACCAAAAACATGCAGATGGAAAGTGTTAAAATAATAGAAGACTTGCCCACAATTATGTGTGAACAAATTCACAATGGCCATCAGCGTTAATCATTCATCATTTAGCATTATTTAGAAGCAGGGTTTATAGTGTTTATCTTGTGTAAAACCCATTCACATTATACATATATAACAACTGTCTGGTTAATGGATTTGGATGGTAATCTACATCATGATTGGTCACTCACATCATAAAGAGTTGCATTCAATGTCAACTATTTCTTTTTTCAAGTTTCTAATTGAACATATGTTTGGTGAAGTGCTTAAATGACGCATTTGAAATCTAATGGTCCGTGTGGGTTTTAGCACACATTATGTTGAGTGTGTAGCAAACTGTTTTTGCCATAAGCACACACATATACCCATGTGGAAAATAGAGATCATTCGTTCAGTTTGGATTTGGGGAAGAAAACTAAGTTTTGTGCACTACCAAATGCACTTGTAGTGCCTTCTGTTGTAAAAATAAGCACTAATGCTATTGTAAATTGTGCAATGAGAATACTTCTCTAGTACCTGAAACAGTTGGGGCATTCTAATTTGGCATGATCATGTCCATTCAGGCCATAGATAAACCATACTGATAGCTGTGCATCCTTTTTGCAGCTGTTTAGATGCCCTAAGACATCCATTTTTATGCGGACCAAGATGGCGGGTGGATCCCTCTATGGATATCATCAAGTGGGGCTTAGGTTCAACTGCCGTACGAATTGCTGAGGAGTACATTTATGGGAGACATCAGGTATTAGAGTGTTTTGACATTGAACACTAGTTTTGATCTCCAACAATCTTTTTGGTTTTTTTGCTTTCCCGTCTGTGGGTGTGTCATCCTTGGTAAATAATTTGTATCAAAGGAAAGGGAGAAAAAGGATAGTGCATTTCAGAAGAGACCATGATTGCCCAATCCAAGGATTTGGTAGTGCCCAGTATTGTGAGGTTGTGAGCTACCTTAGTGATAAAGGGTGCAGTGAGGCTGATGACAGGATGTAAAAGAGGTACGAGAATGGATGAACATAAGGGTATTTGAGATATTCCCAAAACAGAATTATTGAGACCTGGTGAATATGTTCAAGGTAAAGTTGGCCAGATCAAAACCTGTAGGCAGATAGTTTTCTTGTAAACAACGAGGTTCTGGTTGGGAGTTTGAGGGATAATACAAGCTTTTTATTAACATCTGAGCTATTACAATGTTAGCAAAAGAGTGTTATGCTCCAAAGATTCATCCCAAACCCCATTGTAGACATTTTAGCTATGAACACTGGCCGACTTCTCATATTATCCCAAATTCCCAACAATTGTAAAGATGTCATAATAGTTTGAACAATTTAAAATTCATACATGTTACCTCATCTCATCAGATATACAGAGTTTAAAATGATAGGGAAAGATCAAAGTGGCAACAGATGACTCCAGTCGTTTGATGAATTTCACTTAGGTTGCACATGTTAATAGGGATGACCAAAATTGAAATAATGCTGAGTTGCATAAGTGTCGTCGAAGAAAAGTTTTATAACTTCTTGTTTTTGATGTTTTTAGCGTAGCAGGCTGGCCTACTTTATTGAGTTGATGGAGATGCTGAATGCCAATTCCAGAGCGGAGGTATTTACTCCTTTTAAGTTTTCCTGGCATTTTGTTGATTAAGGTGTTTCGTGCCCTTCACCTTGTTGGGGCTCAGAGGCTTTGTTTGCCATGGTACACATGATGACCGTCTGGTTGTTGTTTGCAAACAATTTTCAGGAACATTACTTGAATTGCATGACACCACTCTTTTACCAGTTCCTATGTTTAATATCCTGCTTGAACTGCTTGTCCCAAATAATATTATTGAACTGGTACAACAGCTTGGTTTTTATTTTTAAAGATTCTCTTACCATTTTTTTGTCATTGTGACGTCTCAAATGGATTAGGTGAGTTTGTTTCCAGAATCTAGACACATCCTCAAAATTTAGGGGTTTCACTTAAAACAGCCTTGGAGCACAGGGCTGCACAGCCTTCTGCGTGTGCTCTTTTTGGAAGTTCTTCATGAAGGCTGTGCTCGGTTTGAAGGTTCTTCTCCATTATTAACTAGTTAAGGATTGGACACGGTTATTCCTACATCAGATGTTGCAGTTTGCCTGACCTTTTTCCAAACCCGAGAAATCTGCTTGTGCTGGATAGTACCCCACCTCTGTTTTGGTGATTGTTGACAATGGTTATGTTGGCTATTGAGATATTAAATTCCAATTCTTTTTTGGGTGTTTGTAGGATTGGCTTGAGCTCCTTCAAGGAAGATGGCGCCTGTTGTATAGCACTGGGAGGCACATAGGGTTGACCTTCCGTCAGGCCTCCCCCAGAGTGCTAATTGGCAATGCATCCCTCACCTTCACACAGTTGCCGGGTTCACATAACATCCTCACTGTTGCATCAGATCTTGGCTTCACGGTGATGCCTAGCACCGAGTGGCCTCACAACAAGATTGGCATTAATGGGACATTGCATATCAGCGCTTCAGTAATATTAACGCCAGGAAGCCGACAGTACCTCAGAGAAGAGAAGGACGGGGCAATGCATGCCCCTGGACATCCATCAAATGTTCAAGAATCCATCAACCGCAAATTGTCTGGGATAAGGTGGCGCAGGGCCAGCCCCATTAAGGAGCTTCCATCAAGCCTTCCGGTGGTTAAACTTACCTCAGGTGAGATTGAGGTGGCTATGAGCATCGACTCAACTTCACCCCAGGATGTTGGGGCGGCCCGCAACATCCTTCGTGAGGTCCGCATGCAAGTCCCAACAGAAATGTTTGATGTGTCAAAAATTGTATGCGGGACCTACATAGATGCTAGGATGCTTGTTCTTCGTGGAGTAAACGGCTCTGCATTGCTCTTCACGAGGTCCTGCATTGACGAGCACTAGTACGAGACCAGGTGCTTTTTTCTCCCTGTAAATCCATCTCTGTATCATATAATTCTTCATTTACAACATCTCTAATTCAGCATCTTAAAATTTTTTACCATACCATCTCTATTCTTCTCGGATAGGCATCCTTTGGCGAAAATTCCTCGTCCACCTTGTATCATGTTACAATCAGCCCTTGTAATTAAGGGGAACCAGGGTGCAGGTGATAGGCTCATAAATGAACGGTGAGCGTATTTCAATGATTTATCTCGTTTCCAACTGCATTAACAATGTGACGACATCTCAGTTTCTAATATACTACTTTGCGTTACATCACAAGCAAACAGATCTATGAAGAACTATCCCTTTCTGCTTTGCTTTTCAAAATAGCAGGCGGTTGCAGTAGCAGCAACCCCATGAGGAACGACGACATGGTACCTTGCACAATCAACAATGACATAATTCTTAACCCACGGCAACTTTCTAAGTCTGCCAGCAAGAATTGCGCCCCACAAAGTTGCCTGTTAGCCTTTGCTTTCCTTCTATTTTACAAGTGTGCCGAAACCCACAATGAAAGGGAAAGGGGAATCCTAAGCCACGTTTTAAACCTACCCGCCTAGCACATATCCATAAAATCACTAAGGGCGGTGAGAGAAGACATTGAAAGACTGCCCCCTCAAATCAGGCCTTGTCGTTGTAGATCAGTGTATGTCTTCTTGTTGTAGATGTTGCCCTCCTTGTCTTCATACTCCTCTTCAAGCTCAGGCCTCCACTTATTCAGGCCCTGCCGCTCCTGTATCTTCTCCCACAGCTCTTTTGCTTCCTACACAAACGAGTCTTTTGTTTTCAATACTTCACCTCTCACGCTATCTAAGCAAAGACAACAGAACTGGGCCTTCAATTGAAATGGGTGTATGCATATCCATCTTCCAGATGATCCAAATTCTTACCTTAATTGAGGTAATTTCATTGAAGTTCTTGGTATTGGGAATGCCAAGGCAACGCATTCCATGCTGATGACGCCACTCCTTGAAGTGCCGCTCGAAAGCCCTCCGCCCCCAGTAGCTGTGATTCCCACATATCTCACACTTGAATTCCTGAAAATGCATCAGCAATATGACTGATTTCTCAAGAACATTCAGTAAATAGGTAAAGTTTATTCCTACAATGTCCATAGTCACAGGTGCAAGCATAAAGTGGAAAAATGTCAAGCATAGAGTGAAAAAATGTCAGTGTAAGATGATGCGAACGGCAGGAAATCCCACTAAAAAATTACAGGCAAAGATGCATAACTGAACCAGTAAACACACCTGGCCAAGACCATGAAGCTTATAAAGCCAATACGGTATGGGTTTGCCATCCCAACCCATGGGCAACTTGAGAGGATTATAAATCTGCTGTTCTTCTTCATCACTTTCAGAATCAGCTTGCACCACTTCCTGCTCAATATTGAAATGGAAAATCAATAAGAGCTTTGGTTCAGGTATTAAAACGAATTTTAATCCTCAACAATGATTAGGCTATATTAACCTTATTCAACCTAGATGGGTTGCTTGCTACACTAATCCTGCTCTACCACTCTATGGAAAGGAAGAGGGTCATCCAACCAGTAAACATGCCCGAACCATTTGGCACAGAATTTTGGGAGAACAAAAAAGGATGAAGGGCCACGCATGGTAAATTATGTGTGAACAAGGACAACATTGCTGCCTTTATAAGCATTTCTAAGTTGAACCAAAACTTACCAAGCATGTTCTGACTCAACCACATGGCAAGGAGAAAAATGAGTAGAAGACCAGGATGACAGAATGTTCAATATATTCCAGGACAAAATCGTCATCCATTATTAAGATGAATTCATATTAAGTCTACAGTACCGGCAATTGAAAAGGAAAAATAAAAGGGCAGCGCAAATCCAGATCTTGACCTGCATCATGATACCATTGCTTCATTTCACTAACCTCATGTGCATTTGAAAACTATCTTTATTTTTCTTTTTCTTTTTTAAAATAGTAACCACTTTCCCTTGTCATTTTCTCACGGCCATTTGCTTTTACAACAACACGCAAAGTCCTCTTTCTCCAGGATATTATCAAGTTCAACATCTTCCCATCCACACCAAGTTCACAGCACAAGCACACAGAAACAATAGCATATGTATTCACCAGAACTACCCAGTGGATACATACAGTAGCATCCCGCTGATAGAGCTTCGCATGCAGCTGTAATCATGACAGCAAAGAGTTTCAAAGGAAAAAGAATCATAATAAAACCATCTATACGCTAAACAGCCTGATCAGTCCACTGGTGAAGTTCAGTGTAAGCAGACCCTCAGTTTGAACTTACCACCAAAAAGGACCTAATTGCAATTTTTTATCTAGGTCCGGATTGATGATTTTCAAAGTGAAATGAACTATAGAGATTCTGCCTGACCATGGATGATGTGCAGATATCTGCCACAACGTAGCATGTGGGTTGCTATAGGTTGCATTATTCTTATTTATTTTCAAATGGGGCCATAGGCAAATCAACACTACGGAAATCAGTCCACCACCAGTCCCTGGATGATAGTCTGGTACCATGAAGTCTTGTAGTGTAGCATCAGCAATTGAAAAAATTCCTTCCTAAAATGTCAATTATAAGAAGCAAAGATGATAATTCACATTTTTCTTTCCAAACAAACGCAAAAGGTAACAGCAATAACTTAAAGATATGATTAATCATCTGTCCATGACTACTATTTAGAGCTATAGAATCAAAGCCAATTTGTAAATGTTTTTCTGCTCAAACTGAGATAGGTGAAGTTTAGAGAGTAATAGCAACATCACCTCTTCACGTTCTGCTTCCATTTCCTCATATGTCAAAGCCTGTTTCTTCTCAACATTTTCTTTAGTTTGCACCATTGTCTGCAGGCTCAAAAAAGAATCTTACAAATAAGAAAGATGTAACAGAACCAAAATTCTAACTCGTAAATTATTTCTCACAGTGAAAATACCACTTTACATAATTCAAGGCAAGGAGAACAAACCTCATTTAATAACTCACATAGCTGTTGCACCTTAACCTCCATCAAAGCAATTTCTTTTGCAGAACCATCCTCCTGTGAAACTGTGTTATTTTTCTCTGAACTACGTGAACCTTTGGCAAAATGTTTTCTGTCCAGTTGCTCAAGAGGAGTGTGCTGTAAAGAAGAAAAGAGAGATCAAAGAAAATTAGTAGTCAATAAGTTGGTGTTTTAAAAACAAATATTGGGAAGAAATCCAAGGAAAATCCTTCAAAAAATGGAAAAGAAAATCAGATATAGTCAACAAAATAATAGTCTTATTTAAGAAATTTCAACAGCAGTAGTAATTAGAAAAGAAAATAAAAGACTAGTAGAGGTATCTAGAATCCAGAAATAGTGTGTAATTACCTTTGTAAGGAAAAGCCTCTCCGCACGTTGCTGAACTGTACCACCCGTTTTTAATCCTAAAGCTGCTAATGCCTGGTATAAAAAAATCATCAAATCAGTTGATAAGAGCACCTTAAACAACACGTAACTAGTAAATAATAATATTGCTGGGTATTTAGTCAGGTAAAAATCCAAATGTGTAATTAGTGAATAATAATTTTGCTGGATATTAATGAGATCAAAAATCATCTTCCCCCAAAAGGCAGTTCAAAAGAAATTAAAGAGAACAAAACTAATGCCACGCTGACCCACATGAAGACAGTCTGAGAGGTCAGATTAAGAATAATTGACAACAAAATCTGACAAAGGTGATGAACAGGCAAACCATTGAATGTGGCAATAGCCACAGTGACCTATACCGTAACATATTAGATATTTACAAATCCATTTTTCCATCATTGAAATTTTCAGTAAGGTAGGACATTGACTAATTCATTTCAAATACACTTGAGACTTGACATTTTTGTAGCTAACTATCAAGAACACCAAAGACCCCAAATGAAGACGCGTGGTACTGATCTCCATCTTTAGTGACAGGAGGCCATGCATTCATGATTCAAGAGATAGGCGGCAATCAAATGGGTGGAAACATTCAAAAACTTGAAATCAGAAGAGAGTAGACACAGAGCCCTTCATTGCTCAGACTTCTCACCTGGCCAATTTTTTAAGATTAACATTTCCCTGTGTAAAAATGTTACAGCAGATGGACACAACCTAGATTTTGAAGAAAATTTTAATAGGAAAATTTTAAAATTTCAGGGGCTCCTAGTGGATAACATATTGCATTTTGAACACCTCCTGCAGAATGCAAAACAATTGACATATGAATGGGGGGGGGGGGGGGGCGCGCCTGGCCACCTTGCTTTAATAACCCAAAATT
>JAYJMB010015159.1:80232-92170 GCA_036873735.1 Pouteria campechiana
GTGATCAAGATCAATAGCCCATGGAGCCCACGAAAATCTCTCATGTATGATTGCATATACAATGTTAGGTCAAAATCTCAGTTGAATGTGGTTATCAATGCACTTTCCGACCTACTTGCCAGCTATTAATCCAAATGTTACACTATTCCAAAGCAATGAGTGATGGTAACCATCTGACTGAGTCATGACTGCCGCTGGCCTGAATTTATTTATAGAAATTATATATACATATATATAAGATCAACTTGCCGAATTTGAAGACTAATGTACAATGGGCAGTATGCACAGCAACCAAACCACTGAGTAAAAACAAAAATTGAGATTAGGACATTCGAGTATGGAAGACAGGACCTCTTTCAACCGATCATAGAACGCACTGAAGACGTTAGTCCCTCCGCCAAGCGTCTGCCCTCCAAGAGCGGCAATCTCATCCTTCCTTGCATTATCTTTATCTTCGTATATGTCAATCTACAAAAATAAAAAATAAAAAAATTGCACAGAAAGAAGACTAAAACAGCAATAGAAAAAGAAGAAAGAAGATGTTTGTAGAAATGTCAGAGTGAACGAAAGAGGTAGGGTTTCCATACGAGCTTTTCGGTGGTGGACATGATGGAGTCGATCATTGTACGGACGCGGTGGTTTTGGAAAAGGCGCTCCCGGCCCGAGGACGGCTCGTGCTGCAAGTCCTTCACCACGAGCCGCTCCAGCCGCTCCACTTCCTCGTGAGACGCCCGGGTCACTTCCAAGAGCGTCGAAGACATCTTCGCTCTATTTAGATAGACGGATCGCAGCCGTTGGATCTAGGGCTTTTCCTCTTCCCCAAGCCTCTCTTCTTCTTCTTCGCTGGAGGGTAGGGAACAGAACAGGAGGGGAAATGAGCATTCGGTTTCGGGCCACAAGGACAGAAGCAAATGGAGACGTCGCGTTTCGTCGTGGCTGTGGCTGCGGCAGATAAGCACACCACGTGAACGAAGACGCACGGGTGGAAGGGACCCGCGGATTGCGGTCTGGGCTCTGCCTGGAGCAGTTAGGTGGGCTCCAATTGATGGCTAAGCCCAAAAAAAGCCTTTCCCTCTGTTTTGTTATTGGGCCTGGCTCGAATTGATTATTAAGCCATTTTTTAGTTAGTTATTGTGGCTACTACATTCACTGATTATGTGGGCCGTCCATGCATGAAATACAATCATCCATATCCGTACAGTTTATGCATATAAGCTTGGATTATTGAATTAAATAATTTAAATGCTATTGCATGAGCGGGAATTACGCCAGGCTCAAATCTAGAATTAACCCAGGCTAAGTAGAAACTGCATCCTACCAAGTAATCCAAGTGTCCAAAAAACTGTTGGTCTACTGTCAAATAAGCTTTGGAGCCCGTCTTGTGTGCTTCTTGAGTGGTGAAAATCCATGGGCAGTTCGTTAGCTGTTGGAGTCAAATGGACTCAGGAGCGATCCAAACTAGCGCAAGCGAAGGTTCAGAAGCAATTCCGCTTGAGATTCTTCAAGTGCCCAGTTTTCCACGACTCCGTTCTCTACTCTTTTTTTCGATTATAACTTCCAAACACGAAGTTCATCTTTTCGACGTTTTCGGCTTCCAGCCTCACACGCACCATCCCGACTTCTTTACTCTTCCCTTAGTCAATGTTTTTTAATTTTTGCAATCTAATCCTGCTCTAGGGTGAGTTTTACAGCAAATGAATATGTATTACCCATATAAAAATTATAAACATGTGATGTGATGCGCAGTTACCCAAGCAATCATATCTTATTTATATCATTATTTATATTTTTATTATTATTTTCTATTTATTTCACCTTATTTATTTTTACATTATTCTCCATTTTATTGACAGTGTCTACATTTTTATTTTTATTTTTCTCAACATTTCTAACGATTTAGGCATTTATTGCCCACCGCAAAAAAAGATGAAGTAAAACCATCTTCCTCCCCTATTGCAAGTATGCAAACACATCCTATTAGGGTTGCTCAAGCTATTTATTTTCCATGTCTTGATTGGTGCGTTATTGGAAAATCACAACACGGCATTGGTCTATAGAACTTTTCATGTTCAGTTGCAGCATGATAGCTTCACGGCGCCTGCATTTCTTACCAGTAATGTGTTTGAATCTTGGTGAACTCTGCTAGCATCCAATTCGTCATGGCTTTCGTTTTTTATTTATTTTCCGCAGACGTTCTTCGACGGTTTTCACATCGGACGCGTCAGCGCGTAGAAAATCGCAGCCGAGATCATAAAGGGGGCGCACGGCTTGGATCAGTTGGACGAGAGAGTCGGGGACTCGGTCATCAGGTAACCTTTTCCCTGTTTTTTGCGTCATACCATTGGCCGAACGTTGATTTTGATGGTGCAGCTGCAGCCCACTGGATGGGTGGCGCATCCTGATTTCTATTGAGACATCACACGTGCATCCGCCATCATAAGTACCAAATACTTGCCATCGTGGCATGACCCTTGTCGTGCTTGTGCCCCTTTAAGATGGCCATGGGCCAAACGACGCCTATCCTAGAAAAAGCAAACATAAGAATATCCAATGATTTCTATAATCCTGTATTGCAGAAAAGCCACCACATCACGTTCGATGTCTTATTTTATTTTGGCCCACCTCTGGAGAAGGTCAAAGATGAAAAATCCTTCATTCCACCAAAGGCCATGTTCTTCCCCCTTTGCTGCTGCTAAAACGGATGAAGTGATGATGTATATGGAAATTTCATGTGGAGTGTCACTAGCCCGCCAGATGCACGTCCTAAGCCCTGTCTACGCATATGATGAAGGGCCCAAATCGAATGCACGAGCCATTTCCACAGGAGTGCATGATAAAGGAGGCCACATGCGGGCCTGATTAGCTGTGGATGGAATCTTTTTTGAGCGTATTTTGCAGCAGCTGACCAATTAACGTAATCTTAACCAACATCTTTATCATTCATCTAAGGAATTCCGATTTTGTCTGTTCTTTTCAACGAGATAGTGCAGACAAAGCTAGCAGCAACTAAGAAGCTTTTGTTAAGCATTTTAGTTTAGTTTAATTTCGTTTTTGTTGCATTAGCTGTCAGTATATTCGCTAAGTGCAGCGCACATCGCAGACAAGGCGGCAGCCCGACGATGCCATTGCCGCAGAATCACTAAGAAACACTGCAGACATCAGCTACGTTTAACTCAGTGACAGCTGCCATTTTAATCAGCAGGCCCAGTTTAGAGCGTAGAGATGTGAATTGATAGTCCTCTAGAGCATCATGCTTCATACACGGGCCGCCTAGACGCTGTAAATGAGATGCCAGTGAAGGACATCTATGATATCATATATGTAGAACGATGATAACTTTTTGCTTCGATGAAAATTAAAAGAAAATAATGTAAGCAGAATAAAAGATAATGTTAAATTTTGATGAGAAAAAATAACATCACTTGGATAATGCACGTGACCAAACGTAAGTAACTACTCGATCACCGGACGTTTGGTCACGTGCATGAAGACTGAAATTGGTAAAAAAAAGAAAGAAAATAACTGAATTACTTACCTCACCGCCAACTTTTTTTTCATTTTCATCATCGCCTGGAATCGATTGGCTTTTAATGAACTTGTGGAAAGGTTACAAGGAACGGTCATGTCCCGTAGGTTTGGTAAGGATGCCACCGAGCCTGAGGCTCCGATGTAGGGTCTGATTGGAACAAGGTTTGGTGTGCAGTCGCTTTTTTGTTTCGGGAATGGTTAGGTGCAAAGTGCAAACGTGAAGGAATTCACCGCACACACCTTATAAAAGTTATATTTAATTTCAACGGAAAAAGGTGAGTTCCCGACCAAAAGCGTCTTTCAGATCGTAGAAGCTGTATCATCACCATACCCAAGCGCCGGCGTTGCGGGATTTCCAATCTGCCGCCTAACATCATTTGGGTCTAGCAATGTCAACATCAAATTATGCCAGTTTGATGACGAGAAAAGAAAAAGATAAAAAATGAAATTTCGGCTGTACATGAGGTATTCAATTAAAATAAACTGAATAAAATAAAAATGTAAATAATAATACAAAAGCGATGATAGCCGAATCTTTTCGTGCACGTGATATGTGCGTATAATGGTGTGATTGTGGCGGATCATTATTCTGACTAATGAAAGGAATAATTTTTTAACCAAAAAGATTCCTTTGTGTCCGGTGCGCAGCACAGGCGTCTAAGGGTCTAGGGGTGCTTTAGTTGGAACGAAAAGCGATAATAAACTGCTGTAAAAAACCTCTTATGTATATTTTTCTTTTGCTGTTAGGTATATTGTCATCTAAAAAATGTCTATTTTATTTTATTTTATTTATGACTAGTATTTTTTTATTCACATTGTTCATATGTTAATTATTAACTTTACTTTTTTATATTCCTTTTATTATTCCCCAGCCAAAAAGGAATATAATTTCTTAACGCAACATGAATAAACTTGATAAAACAAGTGGGGTCAATCGATATTATTTGCCGTGCAAAGTGAAATTGCAAAGACCATTAACGAGGAATGATATTCCCATTTTAGTCGTTCGTATCTAAATTAAAGGCTAGGGAATGATTTTTGCGAGATATTCTCATCTACTTATTCCCCATGTATAATTCGAGGCCCACCATGGTGACGGTGATTATCACCGACTTATTGAACTGTTGGAGCATCCAAGCACAAATTAAACTGCTATTCAGTGTAAGGGTATGTTTGGATATAGTGTATTAAAAAAGTATAGTAGAGAATGATATAAGGTTTTTTAATTAAAAATAAATATAATTAATTAAAATGTATAAAAAATAATGAGAAAAAAATAAAATGTAAAGCAAGTATTCTATTACCACCACATTTGGAAGATCTTGACATCACTGTCCCAAAATTCAAGAAAATGATAGGGAAAGATAGAAAACAAAGTAGATAAAAAACAAAATACTAATTATTAATAAAAATAAGAGATAATAATTAAAAATATAAATAATGGTGATAAAAACAAGATAAAATTATTAAGATAGTTCACTGCACCAATTAAAAAACATACAAAAAAAGGAAGAATATAATTTTGGATCTCTTTTCTTCATAAGCAAACGGACATGACAGGCCACATGTGATTTATAAAGACTGGAGACCTGGCCACGTACAACCGGATGAATGATTAATTGGAAGCATTGTTGTGCTGTTTTGTCAAATAATGCAATGATTGATTGAGCCTCACTTTTTTATACCACCACGGAATGCGCATATACATTTTTCTTATTGGGGATGGATATGTTTTTCTTGATGGAGCTTGTCCATGTGATGCATGGAAAGAGTTGGGTTGGTTCTAAAAAAGAAGAGAATATTCAATGTTTTCGGAACAAAAGTACACGCGGTTGGTGCCATTGTTTCCAGATCATTATTGAGTAAAAAGATATGCAAATTTACATACGAATCACAAACCATGAAGAATTCTCAAAGGACACAGACTAAGTCGGCTCTAGAAAAGAAGAGAATATTCAGCACGAAAGGTTGGTGCCTTGATTCCAGAGTATGATTGAGTAAAAGGCTATGTAAAGTCGCTTGCAAATCACATGCAAGAAGATTTTTCAGAGGACATGGACGTCTCTTTCACGCATTTGCTTGTTTCTAGGGACTTCACTGATATAACCATTCCCTGCTTCCGTTGGTAGGGTCTGTGATTCTGCTGTCTTTGGCTGTTAATTTGTCTGTCAACCTCACCAGCACGGACTATTCTGTAAACTTACGAAATTGTAGATCCTAGCCTCTTTAGTTGGGTGGTAACTGGTATGGAAAAGAAATGATTAATTAGTGGGCTCAAAAGGAAAGGAAAAGAAAATTTTGATTATTTAATAGGTTCTGATCCAACAACTCTGCCATTTCAAATCCCTATCCATCCTTTCAACCAAGGACTTGTTTGTTTTTGGTTACTTTATAGTTAATAAACATATCTTATACTTTCTATTTTCTTCATTTCCTAAACAATGGGAAGAAAATAACTTTAATAGTATGGAAAATGATGTTAACAATAAAGTGAATAAGGAAAAAAATAAATAGATTTTTTACTAGAGAAGATAGTTTTTTTTAAGAAAAATAAAAGAGCAAAGCAGTTATGATAGTTATACCTCACATTAACTTAGTTAAAATTTTTAATTTTTTAGAAAGATTTCCTTTTTAACCGACCAAACATGACTTCGGTGTCTAGTAACCGACCAATTACTAGACACCGAAGTCATGTTTGGTCGGTTAAAAAGGAAACCTTTCTAAAAAATTAAAAACTTTAACTAAGTTAATGTGAGGTATAACTATCATAACTGCTTTGCTTTTTTTATTTTTCTTAAAAAAAACTATCTTCTCTAGTAAAAAATCTATTTATTTTCTTCCTTATTCACTTTATTGTTAACATCATCAATTATATTTTCCTAGTAAAAAGGTTTATATATTTTATCTTCAGCTATCATTTTACTAACGTCGCTTTTACCCTCGATAATGTCATTTTCTTTTATCTTTCGAAATAAAATTATACAATTACACTGCCTGTCGCAGCACACCCCGAATGAACCGGAAGCTTCCAAATTCTAAGTGGTTAGATCGTATTCTTGTGAGCCATGGTTGCTAATGATTAAAACAAAACAAAAAGGTATTTGTAAATATACTTACACCTTTACTTAAATTTGTAGTTCTATAAATGTTTTTAAAATCATCAACTTCCATCACTGGTACTGGTAATGCGACTGCATCTGATAGGTTCTTTCAAATGATAATTGTTTCGCTTCAGAAGATTTAGGCGGTGTTTATTATTTTGGAAGTTGATTGTTTATGAGCAAAACGCAAAAGTATAAATGCAAACTTTCTTAAACATTAATCGCTATTAAATAGAATAAAAGGAACCCAAGTCTAACTGGATAATAAAAGCATGCCTTAGCAAATATTAATCTTGCGTCGTAGAAGGAACGGCGAGTACGCTGGAGATGGCTAATGGGATTTGGTGGCCATGTGAAGCACACCTGTATGGTATCTGTGGGTGGGTGGCAGCGTGTCGGCGACATGCTGTACTCGAATAAGACGGCCAGCTAACAAAAACAGATGGAATGAGAACCCCACGTGGGCAAACTGCACCCCTTGAGTTGTTAGATACGCTGACGTGTGTCATAGCTTTGCTTTTGTAAGCTAGTAGTCCATATTGAGTGCGCAAAAAAGCTTTTATTTTCGACTGTGCTTGGCTTCGGTTTTATGGTGCCTTGTAAATTCGATTTTTGAAGTGACATTGGGGGGCTAAAATATCAATTCTCTTGACTTCTGGTTGCCCGTTTCTTGTGCAAGAAAGTTGAAAGTTGGAATAAGACAAGGTAATTAATTAAAGAATTCGCGGTGGACAGCAGACCTGTGCGTTTTGGACGGTTTAATTAATTGACTCAATGAATGCCGTCTTCCATGATATATGAGAGTGCCTCCATACAAACTCTCGCACCATACAAGAGTGCAAGGAAGAAAATTTATCCAACAGTTGACCGGATGCTGTAACTAGCATCAGGTTCTTGACAAAAAACCTGAAAAAGAAAAGGTGGATAGTTGAAAGTATATAAAAAGTACGATGATATCAACCATAGAATTGATAGGGATAAAATAGATCAATTTTTTAGATGAATAAATAATAGTAGAAAATATAAACGAAGATAGGAAAGAGATAACAATAAAATAGAGTAATAATGACAAGAAAAATAAATTAAAATAGATTCAATGATAGTAATTAGGAATGATTAAATGTTATTAATTATCAAATATTGACTTTAATTATCCAATTATTGATGGGATAAACTAATTTTAATTACATCCTTAGAATGTTTGAGACTCACGTGGTGTCTCGTTTGTTTGTAGCAAAAGAGGGCTAAAAGTCCACTTTTGGTAGAAGAGGTGAATTTTTTTTCCTTCTCCTTGTATACTCACATGCCATTGAAATTTATACAACTCCTTTGTTATACTTAATTTATTTTTTTTGTTAAATAACTATTTTAACTTAATTCAAATATGTCCTTATATTTAGGATTACAATTCGAGCTCATGAAACTCAAGTTTTCCTCAACCTTAACCCTATTTATTAAAATTGAGCTCGAGTTGAGTTTCAGTTAGAATTTGTGTTGATGAAAATTTAGTAACAGTCCGATTGATTGAAATACTATTGTTTAAATTGCTCATTCAAATTTCAAACTAAATAAAAAATAACATATCATTTAATCCTTTAAATTGCTCATTCAAGTTTCAAAATTCAGACTAATGAAAAACTGTCCATTCATATTTTAAACTAATGAAAAATAATATATCATTCAATATTAATATATATATATATATACTTCAACCCCAACCTTAACCTGACTTGTAAAACCTCAACCCTAACCCTACTTTTGAAAATCGGGTTCAAGTTGAGTTTTGGATTGAAATTTGGGTTAATGAAAAGAAAACTTGAAAAGAAAAGCACTACTCTACAACAAAATTTTAGTAAAAAAAATAGATAAATGAAAACCAACTTGAAACAATAAGGGAATTGTATTCAATACGAGCATCATGCGAAAATGCAGACAAAAAGGAGAAGAAATTAGATAACAATTGTGTACACATGATGCCATTTTGATAAAAAAAAATTTCATCACTAGAAATAATCTGACAATCTTACTAACAATTAGCAAATACCTTCTTAGGATTCAATAAGTAATTATATAAAGTTTTCGCTTCCCAGATCACAGCAATATTCTTATTTGCAACAAAATAATATTAAGTTGTATGCGAAAATCTTGACTTTTACAAGTAAAAACAATTTATAGTTGTCAACATTCGCATAAAATGAAATCCAAAATGTAGGTGCAAATAAATAAAGGCAAGCAAATAATTGTGACATGAACTAAAGAAAGGTAAACCACAAATTGCAAATGCATCAATGAAGGCAAATGGGAAATATAGTAGGATCAATTTTGTTTACCATGAATGATCCATTTCCTTTATGATTTATTTTTTTCTATTTTTTCCCAAATTAAAAAAGAAAAATTTTGATGTTCGTCAATATCCTAGTCCAAGGCATTGAATCTCTTGAAATTGAGCCCTTACACTAATTTTTGATAGAATCAAATTAGATAGCAGAAGATTTTTCAAGCAAGAAAGGGGTAATGTCATAATAGTCTTAGTAGAAAGATAGATATCAATAATAGTAAAACCCTATGCAACAATGACTTCATTGCTGCTCTAAAGGGAAAAAAGGTATTAAGATGGTATGAAAGAATGATCAACTAGATATAGTATCAGTCACAATAAAGCAATATCTTATACCTCAATCCTTTCATCTTGCTCCTAAGCAATGCCTGAGCCGTTGTACATGTTCTTAATCAACAATGTGCAAGATTTATCATGGTGAAAATGAATTCTGCTACAATATGAACTAAAGTGACAAGCACCAGTCTTTATGTGGAAAGAATAGTTAGCTTTATCCTGCTGGAAGCAAAATAACAGAGAATGTCACTCTTCATTAGATAAAAATAACCATTGCAACTAATTTTCAATTTCATATCCAATAGAGTCTCAAAACTAAAAAGGATTTTAAATTACTTGTTTAGTCCTAAAATTTAGGGTTTGCCGAGCAACACTTGCAAACATAAGCAGTTGTGGAATTCTTATAAGTAGCAGAAGCTACCAATTAAGGAGGAAGGGGGTTTGATGTATGTTGGTTGGTTATCCTGCTATAATAAGTTTGAATATTGAGAGTCACCTTGCATTACAAAACATGCTTATAACTGTGATTATTAATCATCTAAAGAATGTAAAAAAAATACCTCCTGGCCTTGTTATTGATTAGCACTTTTTCTTGCAACTTTGACCCTTTTCTTTTTAACAATTATTTTGTTTCCCTTCTAGATGATTTCTGTTAGTCCTTCATCTTCATACTCTGAGTCATCATCTTCAACCAATCCTCTTGTTTTTGAGGTAAGTAACACAATCAGATGGAAATAACAAGTTGCAACCTGAACACAACATTACATAAAAAAAAACTAAAATTGTAAGAAAAGCTCGATGACTATCCAAATAACGAATGGTTGATTACCAAATGCATGCCAAAGAAACCACATCCAGTGTATGATTTCATTGATTTTGTTCTAGATGTGAATATTTGTGTTCTATTATGTAATTAGGAGAAAAACTCAAATAAAATATGCAACGTCGGTTGGGGATTCTGTGCAGCATTGCAAACTCGCGGCAACCAGTAGGGGAGGAAGAAGGCGGGGCACTGATTGAGGATTCTGTGCAGGTAGTGTAGCGTCATAGTAGGGGAGGAGGGAGGCATGCTCCATTCGCACGAGGATGGATTAGGACAGGCAAGACGATGGAGGGCACTGATTCAATATTTTATTAATATATATATATATATATATATAATTTTCATAAATTATTTATATAAATTAAATTTGGGTTTGGGTTGACCCTAACTCAAGACCAAATCAATTTGAAATTGGTCTGAGTTAAAACCGAGTTCTTTAGGCTTAGGTTTAGGAAAATTAATTTTGGGCACTATTGAAAATTGTGTTTAGAGGGTTGGGTTCAGGTTGAACTAGACCCAAGTTGCACTCCTAGTTGAAATTGGGTTTGGGTTTAGTAGGCCACATTTGGGTTAAACTTGGTTCAAGTTGCACCCCTACTTATTTCTAGCAAGGGGTTTTGAAGGAAAGCTCAATCATAAATACATATTCAGATAGATGCAATAGAAATATTATACGAGTAAAAAAGGCAAATATTTTAGTATGAGGTATTTTTCATTTATTTTTTAAATGTGAATACACTTGTTCAATTTTATCTTTTTTTCAATTAAATTCATCTTTCTTAGTTCTCTTGAGCAATATTCAAGTGCTTTTAATTATTATATATTTTTATGTTATAATTTATATTATTATTATAATAATAAATTATCACCTAAAAAAGCCTTTCTATTTTGTTTTTATATCTAGCTTTCTTTTCGACCTCATTTATCGCACAACTCCGCTTGCCTAGCACCATACAAATTACAAGCAAACCGAACACATAAAGAGTTGTCGGCTTTCTCACTTGTCGTCCTCTGGTAAAGCGGCATGAGTTATCCAAGAGGTGCGGAATGATAAGGCACCACCCGTCGGAAAAATCACTTGGAATTTAAGAGTACATAAAAGCCTTTTATCATCCATCGCCACTCCTTTTCATGTCACTATCTCGGCTCGCAAATCGATCGCAATTTTACTGCCGCGGACAACTGAGGTTATATACAAATTTACAGGCCTTTGGCATGTTTCAGATGTCCTACACGTGTTGCCCGAGTGTGTAGAATTTGGGCCAGTGAGATTAGAGACAGTTGCTCGTGAGACACAACATTAATCGAGATGCTCGAGTCCTCCCTCGATGTGACACGTAAGGAAGACTTGCCGCTACTTTTCTATTCTAGAAGCAGCCTATTTTTCCATTTTTATGAATAAAATAATCAAAATAAATCTATTTTTATATTAATACTTTTATTAACCAGGATGATCTCCTGTACGGAAGCCAGTCCCAAGGTCTAACGCCGACGATGCTGGCTTAACCTGATTTCGACAATCCCTCCCTTCGGCGTGCTTCCAACTTGAGGGGAAATCTTTGGATGCATTCGACATCGACAATTTGCAACCGTCCAAGCGGTTCAGGACAATAATTTGACGCTGCAAGTCCCACCCAGTCTTTAGAAAACGGGATCAGACCAGCCAAAGCATCGGAACTGTTGAGGCTGATTACCAATTTTTTAATATAATAAATAAATAAATATACTCATATTAAATTAAATATATTTATTTAAAATTTAAAATTATTAATTATTAAAATTTTGATAAATAATTATAATTACAATTATATCATATTAATATCACCGGCTGAATCCGGTGGAATTTATTCCACCGATTGAGCGGATTGAACA
>JAYJMB010015160.1:0-45433 GCA_036873735.1 Pouteria campechiana
TGGAAAAATCATGGTATAATCATGTGGATTTATGGTGTAAAGTGGAGTAACGACCCCAGGAGGGCGGGGCGTTACAACAACATTAATAATTCTTAACCCAAATGCCATGAATGATTATACTCATTTATAACCAACTTATAACTATACATATGCTCAAAAAATGGTAATTATGGGTCTACTAAATACATACAGATCCTTATTTCAAACATAATAAAGCATAATATGGCAATCAACATCGGATTAAATGCTGGAATGCATATTCATAAAACTTTAGCATAATTATATAAAGAAAACATAGCCATATAAACTTGCTTACTTATTTGTGAAGAATCATCCCCTCTTTAACCTTAAACTCCAGATTATCTAGTCCAATGCAGTGACCCTCAAATCTTATACGTAGAATACAAGTTCTATAAGTGTCTGCATCCAATTAAATGTTAGAAATCATCATTAACTACTACCTTATCTCAAGTTCCTCCATCAACCCTTTCTAGGATTACCCACTTTCTTTGTTTAATCCCAATTAAGGGACCGTTAACAATTCTATAACAAGGGTTAATAGCAATACACCTTTCTTAATGTCCTTTTATCGAGCACCTATTAGGCAACTTTCAGATTTCCAATTTCTAGCCACAGGCAATTTGGGGTTTCCTTTTCAAATGACAGATAAACATGTTTTAGATGAGTTATACTCCAATTAATGATCAAAACCTTCAAATCATGGCTAAATTTACATTTTCCCCAATTTTCCAACCCAACCTTTCCCAATTCAACATGAACCTACTTCGTAAGTTAAAATTCATAAGGATCAACTAGCAGAAATCATTAATTACTAGAAGAAATCACTCACCTCCTAATTTACTCCTGTCAATCCCAAAAAACTTGGTTTTGGTGTAAATTCTTCAAATTTCATTCCTCTTACTTTGTCCAAATTGGCTTAACTCTACGTTTTCCACATACCAGACTGGTGCAGCACACTTTACTGTCAATGTCCCCAACTCAAATTGGCAAAATCAGCAAGAATCTGGAATTTTCCAAGCTCGGGAAATGTAAGTGAGAGGGCTGAATGTAAATGGGGTTTTGGGAGGGTTGTGGAAGATTTTAAGCTCCTCCACCCATGATGCTCTAACACACTAAAGCACGTGCATTCGCTCCATTTTCCACCACTTTTAAGACTTTTTCAACATAATTTTATGCAATAAACCATAAGATACATACATTAGTCATAATTTTCATAATTTTATCAAGTTATATTACTAATATGTCCCAATTTTCAATGAACTTACTACATCATACATTTTCAATTAAAGAAAAAAATTTACCTGTCTGTCAAAATTCCAGGGTGTCACATATTCTCATCTCCTTCATTACGGAAATCATCCATCTCATTAATCTGCAAAAGATGCTTTTCATTAGCTGCCTACATGTTCATGTTTAATTGCTTCATGGCGTAATATACTTGATGCCTCCAACTCAACTGGAAGATGGCATGCCTTCCCATAAACCAACCTATAAGGAGACATTCCTATAGTTCTTTTAAAATTAATCCAATATGCCCACATAGTATCATCTAACTTCTTCTCCTAATCCTTGCAAGAACTTTAGATTGTTTTCTCTAGAATAAGCTTCACTTCTCTGTTGGAGATTTTTGCCTGTCTATTATTTTGAGGGTGATATGCAAGTGTTATTTTGTGTTTGACTCCATATTTTGACAAAAGAGCTTTGAAATGTTTATTACAAAAGTGTGTTCCTTCATCACTGACAATAGCTCTTTGAGTTCCAAACCTTATGAAGATATTTTTCTGAAAAAAAAATTAAGCACCACCTTTCCATCATTAGTTTGAGTAGCAACCACCTCAACCCACTTTGACACATAATCTACTATAAGGAAGATATACTTGTTGTTGTAAGAAGAAGCAAATGGTCTCATAAACTTAATGCCCCAAGCATCAAAGAGCTCAACTTCCAGAATATTCCTTAGAGGCATTTCATTCTTTCTTGAGATGTTTCTCATTCTCTAATGGCATATCAGATGACAAGACATATCAGATGGCATGATCTTTCCTACAAGAAAATTCACAAAATTTGCATACCATGGAGGGGAGTTTGTTAATGTAATAAACATAGTTGCTCATTAGGAAATTGATCACCAATGGGAGGCTTTTTTGATCCTTCATCTTCTTGTAGTTCAAGTTTCAAAAGGTGGTCTGCCATAAGATTTTTTGTGCCCTTCTTATCTTCGATTTTGTCTACATTACATATAATTTTGATGATAACAAAACTTACATTAAGACTCTCGTATACTTAAATCTCTAACAATTATATATATGGTTATGAATCAATAACAATTCATTAACAAAAATACTTAACCATAAATAATTAATTATACAAGAATGCATTCTTCATTTTATGGTACGCACACAATAAACATAAATTAACTTTCACTGCATAAACTTACTAAATAAATATTATACACCCATAATTACTTAAGCTTTCATATTATGCATACAATGAAAATATATATTATCCTTGCTTTACAAATGTTACAATCATATGAGGATAAAATATGTTATAATATTATATATGAAAGCTAACAACATAGCAAGTGCAGAAAAGTTCAAGTGTAAGATAGTGATCATCTGCAACAAACTGCCATAACTAATTGCTACATTTTAAAGGAGTTGAATTGATCAAAATCATGGAAGAAGAAGAAAAAAACAGAAAGTTTGGAGATAAGCAACAAAAAGGTTGCATTTGTCTAAGAGAAGCTTCCACGAACAAAAGTATGGGAGAAAAACAAGGCTTCAAAGATATGCTACAATAAGTTTGGATTGTTTGTCAGCCTCAACGATAAAAAATCAACAAACAAATGCAAAGCATGAAGATAAAGGGGAAGCCATGATCAGAGATCTTAAGTTGCAGACTATTTATATTTGATCAGTCTATCCAAGATAAAAGCACAAGGATGAAGAAGCAACTCAAGGCTTGGCAGATAAAGGAGTTGAAGGTGAAGCCATGGTTGAAGAAGCATAACATTGTTCGAGAAAATTTGAATTATCTTCATCGACCAGACAAAGCTTGTTTGAGATAAAGAAAGAAGAAGAAGCTCCATCAAATACTCAGACAGAGGAAGAAAGAAGAATTGCTGCCTCGACGACAATACAAGAAACAAGGAGACTAGAATTGTCTAAAGATAGAATGATAATATAAATATAGAAGAGAGTGCAACTTCAGTTGATCCAAGACAGACAAATTAAGATTAAAGAAATAAGAAAGTTGCTAGAACAAAACCCTTCTGTTGCTTGAAGTGTGCAAAAAAGCTAAAGAACTTTGCCTCGTCTTCAGATCAAAAGATCGTCTGTTATGACAAACAAAGTTCAACCAAAGCAAAAGACAAGGTAAATGCAGCACAGTGAGCATAGATGAAGCCGAACAGACAAGGAGTTACTTAGATCAAATTGGGCTGCAATAGACAAAGGCACGATCGTCTATAACTTATGACAGACAAATACGATATGCAAAATATTCTATCCAAGACAAAGCAGAACACACTTCGTCTAGCGCTTACATCAGACGAATGCCACACTTCGTCTACTCGAGTAACTTGAAGTAAGCTTCATTTGGCATGATTAAACGACAAAAGGAACAAAAGAAGAAGATCTTAATTTGTCTATTAGTGCAAGACTAAGTGAAGATCACAAGAAGCATATCCTACTTCATTTGTTCATATTAAGAGAAGTGTTTGTTAATCGATTAGCTCATCTTCATCAGTGCCATCCAAAGATGATCTGTTGTCTTCAATAGACAAAGCATATGCACAAAGGATTCAATAATAGACAAATCCTCTAGAGGAATTATGACAGACAAATATGTGTTTGTCTATCATTCAGTACAACTTTATCTGCATCAAAGTTCATTTACTATTTATGATAGACAAAATCATTCTTATGGAAGTACAACTAATAGACAAACCATGAAAGAATTCATCTACAACTTATGGTAGATAAATGCAGATAGACAAAGGCCATGACTTATCAAAGGAATATTGATTTATGTGATATGTACACAAATGGCATCTACACATGGGTTGTTATGATGTAGACTGATACCAGTCGCCATTTTTGGCAATAAGTGGTGCTGTAAGTTTTCCAATGCTGTGATGAGTTAAACAAGGAACACATTTACCATAGCTCATTCTCCTCTTTGATTGGCATTGCAGTAACTCTAGACAAAATAGAAATACTTGGACTTCAATGACAGAAAATTCAAATGGTCTTATTCATTCAATGTTACTCTTTTCTTTGCATTAATTGGCTCCCATCTTCTCTAACTGTCGAGATTTTGAAGAAGCTATTTAAGGAGAAAAAGTAAGATAAGTCGGTGGTAGTGAAGGAACCCATTTCAAATATGCTCAACTTGGTGCAAACCATTCCACCCGTGGCCAAGATCTTAAACCGTCATATATCCTATATGAGCGTTAATTTGCAAATCTTCATGGCTATTATTTTTACATTTTGAGAAGATATTTTTATTATAAGAGCTAAGAGAGAGATCATATCTTCCCTTATGCTTCATTGTAACACTTTTTAAAGTATTAGTTTTTTGGTAATCTTGAAACCAGAGAGTTTGTGGTGAGCTTAAGAAAACCACATTGTATGAGTTGGTAGTGAGCTCGGGAAAACTACCAAGTTTGCCTGTGATTTTTGAAATGGGTGAGTTTCCTAGTGAACTTGTAAAACCAGAAGAGTGTCAAGGACACTTGAGCTGCCCCTTGGATCTGGAATCCAGAAGAAGTGTCAGGGATACTTATGTATTCCATCATATCAGGTATAGTGGAACCTAAGGTACAATGAGTTAATGACCTTGGAAGAGTGGATGTAAACCACTATAAAAATTATTTTGTCTGTGTGTGTGTGTGTTTGTCCATTTGTTTCATTCTTCATGCATCTCTTTATTCATCTTATGCCACACCACATACAAGCACGAAAGAGGGAAATGATTCAACAAGGGTTAAGCAATGAATTTTTATTTACCCAAGTCACCCCTCCCCTCTTGGGTTAAGCCACCCTACGGAACTCTACAGATTTTCAAGTCAAATTCTTTGGGTAATAGCACCCACTGGATGAGCCTAGGTTTTACATCTTTCTTAGTCATAAGATATTTTATTTCTAAGTGATCAATGAACATAATTACCTTATTGCCAATGAGATATGATATGAATTTATCAAAAGAAAAGATGATTGCTAGTAACTCCTTCTCTATTGTGGCATGATCGAGTTATGCATCATTGAGGGTCTTGCTAGCAAAATAAATAGCATGAAATACTTTATTCTTTCACTACCCTAAAACTGCTCCAACTGCATAGTCACTTGCATCATACATTAACTTAAAGGGTTTATCCCAATCAAGGGCAACAATAATGGGGGTAGACACGAGCATTTCCTTAAGAATATTGAATGCCTTCTTACATTCATCATTGAAATCAAAAGGCATCCCTTGAACAAGCAGATTTGAGAGGGACTTAGAAATTTTAGAGAAATTCTTAATAAACCTTCTATAAAAATCTTGCATGCCCAAGAAAACTCCTAATTCTTTTGACAGAAGTTGGTGGCGGGAGTTTTTCTATTATCTCTACTTTGGCTTGATCAACCTCAATTCCCTTGCATGAAATTTGATGGCCCAAAACATTTCTTTCACCATGAAGTGACAATTTTCCCAATTCAGCACAAGATTTGTTTGTTCATATCTCTCCAAAACCAATTACAAGTTTTTAAGGCAATGATCAAAAGATTTACCAAAAATAGAAAAATCATCTCATAAAAACTTCAATGATTTTCTCCACCATGTCAAAAAATATTGCCATCATATATCTCTAAAAGTAGCCAGTGCATTGCAAAGACCAAAAGACATTAGTGAAAAGGCAAACAAACCACATGGGCATGTGAATGTTCTCTTTTCTTAATCTTTTAGAGCAATGGCTATTTGATTATACCTTGAATAGCCATCTAGGATGCAATAGTAACCAAAACCAATAAGTCAATCCAACATTTAATCAACGAAAGGCAATGGGAAGTGATCTTTTCTTGTGGCTGCATTTAAATTCCTCTAATCAATGCATATTCTCCATCTTTTGAGAGTTCTGACTAGAATCAACTCATTATTATCATTCTTTACTATTGTCATTCCACCCTGCTTTGGGATTAATTACACTGAACTAACCATGATCAGTTTGAGATAGGATAAATCACCCCTACATCAAACCATTGAACTACTTCATGGTTGGATTCAATCTTTTTTGTGCTTTAACTGATGGTTTACACTTATTTTCAATTATGTAACACCTGAGGGTGCTAACGTTGGGGTAATTATGTGTTTGACCACATTATGGTGTTATTTAACATTAAAAATTGAAGAAAATTTTGAATTTAAATTATATTTTGAGCATAATTATATGAGAACATGAAGCTAAAAATGATATAGGTGTGACTTGTGACCAATTTTTGGCACATAATATGAATGATTTAGAAAAAGTGTTCAATATGAAAGTTGTATATTTTTAAATTTAGCATGCAATGATCAGGAATCACATGAATCTGATATCATATGAAAAGATTATATCGAAAATACTATGGATGTCTCCAGAGTTGTAAATTGGGATAAAGCACATGGTCTCACTTTGAGGCAAAATTAATCATATTAAGAGACTAAATTAGGAAATGTTATAAACATAAAAGTTATATATCTTGAAATTATTTTTATAATGCATTAAGAATCATGCAATTTTGATATTGTATGAGGGATATATAGATAATTTACAAGAATTTCTCTAGGTTAGCAACGGCAGTGAATTCCATGATGCGTCGTGGAAAAGTAGGACACGTTGTGGTAATGTACGATGCATCATGGAAAAGGAGGACGTGTTGTTGAATTTGTCAGCCCTATTTTAGGGCTGATTTTGGCCCGATGGTCTTCATTCTTTCTCCCTTTTTTCCTCCTTTGGTTCCCATGCCCTAGCCGTGAAAACTCATCCCTTTTTACATCAACTTCTAGCTCTTTTGACTAGAAAATCATTATGATAACCCATGGAAGTAAGAATTTATTCCTTTAAGCTCAAGTTCTAACTGTTAGAATGATGGAAAAGAGAAGAAAATTTTGGTTTGATGTAATCCATGGTGGGTTTTGATGATATGAATTTGCTCCCTTCTTCTATAATCTAATTCATGCACGAAAATCAAAGGTAAGGTGATTTTCCCCAATCTGATTTACGTTTGGCTAAACTAGGGTTTTGAAAATTTATGAGACTTCATGAATTAGGCATAATTTGGATGGTGAAAATTATTAATAAGTTAAGTATAATAGTTTGTAACATATTTGTCATAATTTTGGCATAGAATTCATGATTTGGCATGACTAAGGTTTTATGAATAGTGACTTTAGGAAAGATGAACATTAATTTACCCCAATTTTGTGTTTTATGAGTAATAATCTTGGGGAAATGTTTTTTGCATGATTGAGGTTTGGAAAATTATGATTATGCATTAACCCCATCTGTGAAAAGTAACCTTAGGGGTAAATTTGATATTAAACTATGTAAATTGATTAGTGAATTTGATTTATAACTTGATTGTAATGGTTGTAGCATGATCTAGAGTTGATAAAGGCGATATTACATGAATTCTTGTGAGGAACAGTCACTCATGAATAGGAAACATGGGGAGTTTTTGCATAAAACGTAATTATGCTTAGTCTAATTGAGTTATAAGCATGATTAGCATGATATTAAGGTAAATTTGATATTGAAAATACTATGATTCATAATGTATACTTGGGAGTGAAAACCCCTAATCTCATGTTATAGAACAATTTGAAATAAAGGGATGCCTATGAGGTATTGAATTACTAGTTTATTGAAAATTTTCTAGTATTTACATATATGAGGATGGATATGGAAGTACTTGGTTACCAAGAGAAATACCATGTATAGACTACATGACTTATGTGACTACAGAAACAATTAGCAATGAAAGAATATTTGATAACCTTGTTGATTTGAAATGTATAAACAGAGTAATTGATTGACTTGATATGCTAGACTGAAATTATCTTGTAAATGAATGGGATTATTGCTTTGTACAGATGATCTGAGAAGGATGAAAAAGCGTAGAATTGGAAGAATGATTTGAAGCTAAGAACTTGAGGTAAGTACGCATTTGTTTCCATTGAATGGCTAGGGATAATGTATATTCCATTTGTTTGAAATCCGTGTATGTATATTTTCATTGGGATGGTGGATATCCCGTATTTATTTAAGTTAATGTTGTTTGGTTGTTAGGGATATTAAGTATCCCTTAGATTGGAATATTTGATATTTTGAGTTTGATATGAATGTCTAATGTGATGGATGAATAAGATTCCTTTGTTGTATGTTTAAATTGAAGACTGGTTAAATGTGAAATAACATGGATTTCTTTATTTGGTATTTATTGATGAGTATATGTCTATTTTTGGTTATTAATAATAATGAATATTGATTATTGGATATGAAATGTGCCAATTGTGGATTAACTATTGTTTAAGACATTTGTTTACTTATTGAGTTGCATGGACTCACGCCTTCTTGTTTAAATTTTTAGTTGAAAGGTCAGGCAATGGATTTTATGATGAAGACTAAAGCCCTTTGGATGATCTAATTAAATTTTGGGTTTGGAATCGCATTGTATGTGTATAATTATGTTTAACAATTTCAATCAATGTATAATTGTATTTTAATTGAGGTGTATTTTATATTGAAGAAATCAGACTAACGTATATTTTTAGCAATGGCATCTCTTAATGATTTAATTATCAATTTGTTAATAGATTTTAAGGATGTGTATTGCCATCATGATTTAGTGAGATCTAGGGCTATGTGTATGTGGTTAAATGTAGTTTAGAATTTATATTATTGCTTTATGTTAGTTTATATATGATTGTATAGGTTTGGACAACCCCATTTTCAAGGGAGACTCCATCCAATTTTTTGTAAAATTAGAAAAATTAAAAAATGGGACTCGAGCACCCCACCCTAAAAGTGGGCAAATCTAGGTGAAATATAGTGCAAAATAGGTGGTTGTGCCTCAAAAACCAGAGCATGATAGAATGGTGTCAGATCCTAGGACTTATTTGTGTGATAAGTCTAGCTCATTTGTGTGAAAACATTAAAATCTATAATCATGATGGCAAACGGTGATAGGAAATGACATGCCTTAGGATAAGTTGATTGTGAATTATAATCATAGGAGAACTTTGGTTTATGGGTAATTAAAAGGTGTGAGTAAGGAATGAAGGGCATGTAAATGATAGTTGTGAATTGATATAGTAATTGTAAATTGATATGAATATTTAAGGATGGTATATTTATGAAATGAATATGATTGTTATGCATGACTTGGTATGATATGGTATAGCCAATATGAATTGATTATAGAAATACTGTGATAGTATATTATGATTGAAATAAGTGGATAGTATTGATGATAAATGGAAGTTATGATAAGAGTAACACAGGGAAGTGTGAGGATGTTTATATGCATATTGATTATATGTTTGAATGATGAGACTGTGAAGTCTCATGAATTTGTATTTGGTTTTGTATGTTTAATCGATTGTGATGGAATCACTGATTACTTTAGTTAAATTGGTTATACTAACTATGTTGGCTATTTGATTACTTTGATTGGATGTGGTATGCAATAGGACGAACCCTAGATGTGTATCTGGATAATGGACATCAACATAATTATTTTGTTGATGTATGTGGATACATGTAATTAAGTCCGAACCGAAAGAGCTCTACAATGAATGGTATATTTGGGATTTGAGAATTCTTAATACATTTTGGTGATAATGAAGGGTATGCTTAAACATGAATGAATAAGTTTACTTGTGAGCAAATTAGTTAAATGTGTATGTGCTCTTTTTATCTATGTATTGCAATGATCAAACTTTGTAATGAATTGTATAGAATTGACTAATGTGATGGTTGAAATTGGTTGGATATGTATGTTATGACTGGATGGTATTAAGGCTTATTTGCATTGCCTGACTTTGAATGTTGCGGTGAGCCTAAACTGCCTTGAAGGACGAATAGGATTGATGAATTTTGATATATATGGGTATGTTTGGAATAGGGAAACATTAGAGATGGAGTGAAAAGTAGGTTTAAGTGATGATTAAGAACTGACTCAATGTACATTTCAATGTAGTTCTTGTGAATTTTATGAATTGCTTGTGTGGTGTGCTTATGAGCACTTGATTTTGGACTAATTACTGGGTATGCTACATCTGAGAAGTGAATTCATAGTTGGATTTGGGTGTTTGTCAAATGATTAATTATGTGAATGTGAATTTGAATACTTGTACCATTTATATGGATTTAGATTTAGATACCTATTAAGGTATCATTTATGTGAAAGTGGATTTGGTTATTTGATTGACATTTGGATTTTGGCTACTTGATTGAGACTTGGATGCATGTTAGAGGCACATGCTTGGATTTAGACATCAGTACCAGTCATACATAGTTAGGTTTGGTTATTTTCTAAGCTGGGTTATTTGATTAAGAATTGGACATTTGAGTATGTGATTTGTAATTAAACATTTGGCTATTTAATTGAGGCTTGGTTTTGAATGCCTCTTAGAAAGTGATTGAAATGTAATTGAAATTTTGAATTGGATGCCTGCCAACATTTAATCATTGTATATTTAGGTTTGGATGCCTGTCGGGATGGCTACTTTGGTTATTTGGGATCCCGCCCCTCTCTGGGCTTTATTTGTTTGATGCCACCTTTCATGGTGAAGAGGCTTGATCAACCTATTGTATGTGGACTCCTTTGCTTATTTCATGAGTGTGGATGGAGAACTTGTAGCTCCCTGGTTGCAATGAAGGCGAGATGCCATGTGGTTATGGATCCCACAACATTTGTATCCGGATTGTAGGGATGGACCAGAATATACTGAGTTGTAAGGGAGTTGAGTCCACTTGACTGTGGTTAATACTTGATTGTGGTTTAGACCACTTGGTTTGGATGCGGTTGCCACTTGATTATGGTTTAGACCACTTGGTTTGATTGTGGTTGCCACCTGATTGTGGTTTAGACCACTTTTCTGTAGGCCTCCTGAGCATGGTATTGGCTGGTGGCAGGTGAAAAATGTTGAATTTGGATACATTTGTTTGAAAATAGTATGATGACGTATTTTATAATGACGATATGGATAGAATGAAAGAATAGACAAAGGAAATCTTGTTTTATTTTAGGGACACATGATAGTAGTTCCATTTGCATGTATAAGATTAATTTGATGATGAATGAATGATGAGATATATGTGGATGATAGTATGGAATGAGATTGCATATTTTAGATTGTGAGACATCATGCATTTTAAGTGTGATATTGATATTGTATAGTCATTGTTTGATATTGTTGTATTGTTATGAGTATATGTTATTGTATAGTATGTTATGAAATTACTATGCCTCGAAATTATTGAGATTTCATATGCATTGTGATATGAATTGTGTTATTACAGTTGAGTAATATTCAATTGATGCATTATGCTAAAAAATGTTTCAAGAAAATGGCTTATTAGTCTTATTTGATTTTGAAATCAATTTGGAATAGCATGATTATGTAATGTATAACATTGGAGAGCAAAGCTGGTTTTAAGATTTATAATGCTTGTAAATGCTTGTAAGAAGAAAATGTTATATGAATTTGATTGTTTGACCCAAAGTGGTTGAAATTTATTGGAATTAAATTGTGATTATGCTTAGTGATTATACTATGATGTATTTGAAGATTTGAAGAAATTAAGTGGAAATATTAAATGTTATGTTGAATTTTGACTATTTGGTAAATTCCTATGAAATTGATTAAATGCCGAGATCTTATTGGAAATTTGTGATGATTAAAATATCTTGATATGATAGGATTATAAGTGGTTAAACCTATTGCGATAAATGCTAGTGTGAGTGAAATGTATTACTACTTCGTAGCCTCTAAATAGGGTATTGTGCATCTGTTACAGTTAGTAAATGTAAAATACCTTTGAATGAACAAATTACATGATCAAAAGCTGCATCTTGTGTGGTATATCATGCACATATGGATCCATAAGATGTGAATAGATTGTAAGCTTAGAAAAATGATAAGAATCGAGTGATGCTTAAAGTTTAGGGGATGAAACTATTTGTAAGGAGGGGAGTCGGTAACACCCGAGGGTATTAACTTTGGGGTAATTATGTGTTTGACCACATTATGGTGTTATTGAGTGTTAAAAACTAAAGAAAATTTAAATTATATTTTGAGCATAATGTATGAGAACATGAAGCTGAAAATGATATAGGTGTGACTTATGACCAATTTTTGACACATAATATGAATGATTTAGAAAAAGTGTCCAACATGAAGGTTGTGTATTTTTAAATTTATCTTAAAATGAATCAAGAATCACATGAATCAGATATCATATTAAAAATATATATCTAAAATACTATGTATGTCTCTAGAGTTGAAAATTGGGATACAACATATGGTATCACTTTGAGACAAATTTAATTATATTTGGAGACTGAATTAGAAAATGGTATAAACATAAAATTTATATATCTTGAAATTATCTTCATAATGCATGAAGAATCATACAATTTTGATATCATGTAAGAGATATATGGACAATTTATGAGAACTGCTCCAAGTTAGCAGCGGCAGCAAATTCCACAACACAATGTGGAAAAGTAGGATGAATCGTGGAAAAGGAGGACGTATCATCAAATTTTCTAGCCTTATTTGATGGCTGATTTTGGCTAGATGCTCTTCATTCTTTCTCCCTTTCTTCCACCTTTGGTTCCCATGCCCTAGCCATTAAAACCCATCCCTTTATACATTAACTTCTTACCCTTTTGACTAGAAAATCATTGTGATAACTCATGGAAGTAAGAATTTATTCCTTTAAGCTCGAGTTCCAACCATTGGAATGATGGAAAGAAGAAGAAAATTTTGGTTTGATGTAACCCATGGTGGGTTTTGAAGATTTGAAGTTGCTTCCTTCTTCTATCATCCAATTCATGCCCGAAAATCAAAGGTAAGGTGATTTTCCGCAATCCGATTTACTTTTGGCTAAACTAGGATTTTGAGAATTTATGAGACTTCATGAATTAGGCATAATTTGGATGGGGAAAATGATTAATAAGTTAAGTATAATAGTTTGTAACATATTTGTCATAATTTGGGCATATGAATTCATGATTTGGCATGGCTAGAGTTTTATGAATAGTTATTTTGGGGAAGATGAACAATAATTTTACCCCAATTTTGTGTTTTATTAGTAATAATCATGGGGAAATGATTTTGGCATGATTTAGGTTTGGAAAATTATGATTATGCATTAACCCCATCTATGAATAGTAACCCTAGGGGTAAATTTGATATTAAACTATGTAAATTGATTAGTTAATTTGATTTATAACTTGATTGCAATGGTTATAGCATGATCTAGAGTTGATAAAGGCAATATTGCAAGCATTCTTATGAGGAAATGTCACTCGTGAATAGGAAACATTAGTGGTTTTTGGCATAAAATGTAATTATGCTTGGTCTAATTGAGTTATAAGCACGATTAGCATGATATTAAGGTAAATTTGATATTGAAAATACTATGATTCATAATGTATACTTGGGAGTGAAAACCCCTAATCTCATGTTATAGAACAACTTGAAATAAAGGGATGCTTGTGAGATATTGAATTACTAGTTTATTAAGAATTTTCTAGTATTTACATATATGAGGATGGATTTGGAAGTCCTTGGTTACCAAGGGAAATACCATGTATAGACTACATGACTTATGTGCCTACAAAAATAATTAGTAATGAAAGAATATTTGATAACCTTATTGATTTGAAATTTATAAAAGGAGTAATTGATTGACTTGATATGCTAGACTGAAATTGTCTTGTAAATGAATGGGATTGTTGCTTTGTACAGATGATCTGAGATGGATGAAAAGGCGTAGAGTTGGAAGAATGGTTTGGAGCTAAGAACTTGAGGTAAGTAGGCATTGTTTTACATTGAATGGCTAGGGATAATGTATATCCCATTTGTTTGGAATCCATGCATGTATGTTTTGATTGGGGATAGTGGATATCCCATATTTGTTTAATTTAATGTTGTTTGGTTGTTAGGGATATAAAGTATCCTTTAGATTGGAATATTTGATATTTTAGGGTTAATACGGATGTCTAATGTGATGGACAGATAAGATCCCTTTGTTATATGTTTAAATTGAAGACTGGATTGATGTGAAATAACATGGTTTTCTTTATGTCGTATTTATTGATGAGTATATGTCCATTTTTGGTTATTGATAATATTGAATATCATCTATTGGATATGAAATATGCTAATTATGGATTTACTATTATTTAAGATATTTGTCTACTTACTGAGTTGCATGGACTTGTGCCTTCTTGTTTAAATTTTTAGTTGACAGGTCAGGCAATGGATTTTATTTTGAAGACTGAAGCCCATTGGATGATATAATTGAATTTTGGGATTGGAATCCCATTGTATGTGTATAAATGTGTTTAAAGATTTCAATTGATGTATAATTATAATTAATAGATTTTAATTGAGGTGTATTTCATATTGGAGAAATCAGACTAATGAATATTTTTAGTAGTAGCATGTCTTAATGATTTAATTATCAATTTGTTTATTGATTATAAGGATGTGTATTACCATCATGATTCAGTGAGATCTAGGGTTGTGGGTATGTGGTTGAATGTATTATAGAATTTATATTATTGCTTTATGTTAGTTTATATATGATTGTATAGGTTTCAATAGCCCCATTTTCAAGGGAGACTCCATCCAATTTTCTATTAAAAATTAGGAAAATTAGAAAATGGGACTCGAGCACCCCACCCTAAAAGTGGGCAAATCTAGGTGAAATACAATGCAAAATAGGACATTGCACCTTGGAAGGTGGGACGTGATACATTAATATTTGTTGCATGCACAAAGTTGGACTAATTCCTTTCAAATCAGAGTGAGACCACCCAATAGTCAACTTATATTATCTAAGAACTCACAACAACTTGTCCTCTTCTTCAACAGAAAGGCTAGAAGAAATTATTACTAGTAAACAAGACGATTCCCTAAGGAATGCATAACATAGATGATTTGGCAACTGTTTGAGCTCAAGAGTTGGTGGTTTCTCAATTGAAGGAATAGATTGAGGAGGTCTTTGTTGCAAAGTTTCAAAATACTTCTGATTATTTGGACCAAAGGAATCTAACCATTGAACAATTTTTGATATATTTTCTTCCTCTAAAGCAGAAGGAGCAAGGTGAGTTAAATTGGTTTCTAGTGGATCTTTTGATTTTCCCAAGCATTGTGATATTAAAGAATCCATTAAGTCTATCTAAAAGCAACTATCACTTGCTATTGGATACTTAATTGCATCGAAGACCTTAAATATAGCTTCATCATTCTATACCTAAAGCTTTAACTCACCCTTTTGAACATCAATCAATGCTCTTCCAGTTGCTAAGAAGGATCGCCCTAATATGATAAGGACATCCTTGTTGTCTTCCATATCTAGCACCCCAAAATCTATAGGAAACATGAATTTGTCAATCTTAACAAGTTCATTTTCGATGATGCTCCTTGGGTGCTTGATGGATCTGTTAGCCAACTGTAAAGAGACAATGGTAGGTCTTGCTTTGCCTAACCCCAGCTTTTTGTGAATGGATAAAGCCATAAGATTAGTACTAGCACCAAGATCACATAATGCCTTTTCAAATATAGAATTTCCAATAACACATGGAATAGTGAAGCTTCCCGAATCTTTGAGCTTTGGAGGCAACTTCCTTTGGATGATGCTCTACACTCTTTAGGGAGAGCAACTGTTTCATACTCTTCTAATTTCCTCTTATTTGAGAGGATGTCTTTCGTGAACTTCAGATAACTTGGCATCAGTGCAAGTGCATCATATAATCGAATATTGATGTAAAGCTTCTTGAAGACTTCAAAAAATTTGGCAAATTGCTTATCCAGTTTACTCTTCTTGAGCTATTGAGGGAAGGGAATGCTCATAGTGGGCTGCTAAGGAGGCAGTAGTTGGGGTTCAGGAAGAATTTCCACTTGCTCTTAATCTTCTAGCTTAGCTTTTTCACCACTTAATGGAGGCTCCAATTCTTTTGGCTTCTCAAGGTGATCGCCTTACAGTGTTCTCATGTATTAACTTCAGTGTTGCTAGGTAAATTTCCTTGTTGGTAATTGCTGAACATATTCACCATCCAAGCCATTTAAGTTTTAAGTTTCCAAATATGAGCAAATTGGTTCGGAAAATTAGTCCTTGCATTAGTCATGAAATCATCTATCTTAGCGATGAACTTATTTGTATTGTTAGCTAGCTGAGTTAGAGCAACCTCCAAGTCTGTTTTCTTTTCTTGTTGCTCTAACCCTTATTGAGATTGCCCTATATTCTATTGATTTCTCCATGAAAATTTTTGATGATTGTGTTATCCTAGATTGTATGTGTTAGAATATGGGTAATTCTGTAGCCTATTGAAGTTCCCAACAAAGTTTACCTACTCCTGTTGAGGTTGCATGAATGGATTCCCAGCCTGACATTCTTCATTGGGATGGTTAACTTGACAAAAATCACAACGAAATTGAGGAGTCTGAATAGTATATACCCCAGTTGCTTTGTGAGAGTGAAAATAGCACTAACTTGAGTGGCAAATTGAGTGGTTAAAGTGGAAATAACATCAACCTCATAAACTCCTACTAGTTTCTTTGCTATAACCCTCTCACTTGGTCATTGGAAGTTATTGGTGGCCATATCTTCCAGGAACTCATATGTCTCATCGTCTATTTTCTTCATTAGTACACCACCTGTAGATGCATAAATCAAGGTTCTAGTAATAACAATCAATCCATTATAAAAATTATGAATTTGCATCCACTTAGGTAGCCCATGATGTGGATACTTTCGCAATAGCTCCTTGTACTTCTCCTAAGCATCATAGAGAGTTTTACCTTCATGTTGGGTGAAATTATTGATCTTTATCTGCATCTTTGTTATTTTTGCAGGGGGGAAAAATCTAGTAAGAAATTTTTGAACTGAATCATCTCAACTAGTAATAGAATTCGCATGTAAATAATTCAACCAATTCTTTGCTTTTTCCCTTAAGAAAAAAGGGAATAACCGAAGGTGAATGGCATCATCAAAGACTCCATTGTACTTGACAGTATCACATAGTTCTAGAAAATTTGCAATGTGGGCATTCAGATCTTCATTAGGTGGTCCATTAAATTGAGTTCCATAAATCATCTACAGAGTCACTTGCTTTAACTCAAAATTGTTTGCGACAATGGCTGGCCTTCTAATTACATGTTGAATTTTTGTTACCATAGGTAATGCATAATCTTTCAAAGACATCTATAGAGGATTCTCATTCACTTCTTTCGGATCAGGCATAGCATTTGGCATTTGACTAAGAACTTCTCCCCTATCCCTTCTAATCCTTTGAAGCATGCATTCTATCTTAGAATCAAAAGGGATTAAATTGCTACTCCTAGGGTTTTGCATACACCTATGGAAAACCCAATGAAGCAGACATGAAAATTGCAATGAATAACTAAAATAAGAGAAAAAATTCAAAGAAATACTAGAGTTATTCATTTCAATATTGATAATAACAATAGTCCCCAGCAACAACATCAAAAACTTGTTGTAGATTTTCTAAACATAAGTGTATCTGTGGTTAACAAGTAATAAAGTAGAAGTAAGATATCATTCCCACAAGGACTAAGTTTACCATAGAGAAAATATTCTAACTCTAAACTTTGTTTGTGTTGGTCCCTTATGCAAAGGTAGCTCAAGAGGGGGGCTGAATTGAGCTTTTAAAACTTTTAATCAAAATCAGATGATTATAGTGTTGCAAGAATAAATAAAATAGATTGCATAATAAGCAACACAAGATTTTTATAGTGGTTCGGCCCTTCCTAAGTTCCTACTCCACTTCTCTGAGTTAGTCTTTTCTACTGAGAGTAGGTTCCACTAACACCCTGATCAACCTGATCAAATACACATTAGTTTTACAACAAGCTCACTAACTAATTTATTGGTTTTCCAAGCTAACCAGAAACTTACACAACCTGTTGGTTTTCCAAAGCTCACCAACAAACTTACACCCTTTCGGCAAGTTCCCTACTTGCTTATCTTAATACATAAACACCAAGCACTCTGCTGGTGTTGCTAAACACTAAAAGAAGTGTATAAATAAATGCCTCTTAATTAGGCAGACTTGTGTAAAGATTTAAAATTCTAAGTAAAAGAATAACCACTAAGAGTAAAAGATTCAAACTCCTTGATCAAGTAAAGATTTAAACTTGGAGAGCTTTGACTGAGTTGTATTTGTTGGAGTTGAACTTTGAAGGAAGGTTATGAATGCTCTTCATGTGGTCAACAAAGTTTGAATGATATTCAATTTGGTTATTTTCTTCTACTTCTGAATCTCTCTTTTATAGGTTGAGAGAGATTTTTTTGTTGCTAAACTTGGCAGACATTCAAACATTTGAAAATGTTTTACTTTACCTTATCTTTAGTTTGATGTTTGACTTTGTTACATTTTGTTATCGATCTGCTACTTCTGTCACTGACTTATCCAAATGTTCACTTTTCGTGTTAGGTGTTCCGAAGAGATGAGTGAATAGTTGGTTTTTTGACTAATTTTGGATTATCTGAATTATTTTCTTCAGATTTTCGGAAGTAATTTTAATCCTACTCAGTTATGACATTCATTTACAGATAGAATTTTAGATTTTCTAAACTTATAATGTCTTCAAAAAAGTGATGTAAAGCCTATTCAAACATTTCCGAAGCATGAATTAACATCTCTGAAGCTTAGTTAACATCTCCGAAGATTGTTTGAATCTTTTCTGAAACTTGGCTTCAAGTTCTCTGAAGCATGTGTGTTTACTCTGAAGCATAGTTGGTTATCTCCAAAGCTTGTATTGTTGTTTCCAAAATGTCTTGTATCTTGTCCGAAATATCCAAGATTTCTCTGAAGCTTTTCAACTTTCTGCGAAGCATGCTGTAACTTGTCCGAAGCTTCTTTGTGCTTTTTCTGAAGCATTCTTGATAATTCCATAGCTCTCTTGATTATTTTCAAATGGCACTATGACTTGTCTAAAGCAATATTGATTATCTTTGAAGCGCACTGTAAGATCTCCAAAGCTTTGAAAAGGACTCCAAAGTATGCTTTAATATTTTCAATGTGTGCTTATGACTAGTCCAAGACTTGCTTTGAGAATTTTGAAACTTGTTTTGCACTTTTCTCCGAAGTGCGTTGTGACGATTTATGAAGCTTACAAAGAGGATTCTAATGTGTGCTTGAATATTTTTGAAGCTTACTATTTTTACTCAAAGACTTATCCGAAGCTTGCTAATTGTCTATGAAGTTTCACTACATTCTTTCCAAAGTGAACTGCAACCACTTTGAAGTTGTATTGACTTGTTTGAAGCTTGTTGAGACATTTCCAAAGTTCATTAGGTTATCTCCAAAGTCCATTAAGACAATTCCGAAGCTTCTCTATAATGTTCTCCAAGCCATGCTGCATCGATTCTGAAATAATATCTATTTTACTCCGAAGTTTGTGAGGACATTTTTGAAGCAATTCAATCTTTTCTGAAGTGTGTTAAAGTGATTCTGAAGTTGCTTCTTTTGACTCCAAAGCATATCTTCAATGCTTCAAAAATTCTATTTTCTTGAATTATATATATGTAAAGTTTGTTTACTTAATTTTAAAAGAGCATTTACTTCATATCTTCCTTTTGTCATTTTATTCAAGTTGGATTGTTTAAACTTTCTGCAACATTCTTGAAAATAAGATGTTAGCACCTTAATGTTTCACTCATCCTTTTGCTCATTATCAAAACATACTTGGTTAAGAATGTTCATCATCAAAATCAAGCTAGATAACATGATTCAACATTCTCCCCCTTTTTTATGATGATAAAATAGTGAGTGATGTACCTTTCTAATCATAGATCTAATGAAACTTATTTTGCAGATATTTTAGAAAAATTTCAATTGGCTAATTGAGATTATCTCCCCCTGAATTAATGTATATTTTGTTATAGAAATTTTATGAATATGAATAGAAATTTTCAATGCATCACATTTTATGACATAAGTTTTATATCATACATTTTTCTCCCCTTTTTTGTCATAATAAAAAAGGGATATTAATAGTCATTTGCAATCATGTGAAAGAAATGCATATATATGTGTATATATACATTGAACTATTGAAAAGTTACAATATAGATACATCAAAGAAAATACAAAAAGTATTACATTAGAGAAAAAAATTACAATAGATCTAATTTAGTAGTTTGGGTTTTCTCTGATATGTCTTTAAAAAGACATCTTGTAGAGGTGGAAGTGGTGGTTTTGCTTTAGATGAAGATGGTTGGGGTGCAGAAGAAGATGGTTTGGGAGAGGACTTGGATGTTCTAGCCCTTTTTGGTGGAGGAGGAGGGATAAAAAATGGATCCTGTGGAACTACTATAGAGGGTTCATGCATGTATGCAATGGGTCCACAGGTATGAACATAAATGATATCAATTCTTTCTAGATATTTTGGATCCAGCATCTCAGGAAAGACTAGAGGAAGCCCTTTCTGGAGAGCTTCTGTGTTTGCATTCAATCGAGCTCTATATTCCTCATGGTATAGTGTGATTCTCTCATGAGGAGCCTTCTTGTGTTCCTTAGGAGGTGGAATTCTTGCTTTCCTCTTTGGTTTGGAAGTGGATGATTATTAGGAAGAAGGTGATGGTTTTGGTTTGGGAACTGGCTTTGGTTTTGGTTTTGGGGTTGGGTTTAGTTTTGGGATAGCAGATGGTTTTTTGGTTTTGGTAGTGGGAGGAGGTGGTTTGGTGAGATTTTTGGCTTTTGAAGTAGATGAAGAAGGTGGAAGAGGTTGACTCCAAGGTTTAGGTGTTATCTGCCTTGTCCTTTCTTAGATAAAAGGATCATCCATTTGAGGATATCGAAGAGGCAGATTGTCAGCAATTGCCTCCAAGTTGAAATTATTGTAGAAGTTGAATTCTTTCCCAATGAGAATAAAGAAGTTATGTGGTTCTAAGGGAGGTGGAAACACTTTTCTAATAGGTTTTGATACTGGAAGTACTTAAAGGAGTTTCTTAGAGTACTTTTGAAGAATGAACTCTCTATCAAGAATTTGAATTTTGTGGTTCTTTGGAGTGAATGGGGGATTTGCAAGAAAGATGATCCTTTGAAGAAATTTAGGATCCTCAAGTTCAGGAAATGGAAGGTCTTCATTGGGTAGTTGAATATTCTAAGAAGCAAATATTTTGAAAACTTAACAATTGATTAATATCATGGTAGCATACTCTTTCCCTGTCATCTTAATTGGATTAGGTATTTGAAGGATATAATCAGGATTTTCATCAACAATTTTCTTTTTAGAGGGAGGTGGATGATTTATTGGAGTAGCATCGGTCCACTCAGGTGGAATTTCCTTAATTCTTTTAGGAATTATTATTCCTCTTCTGACAAATTCCAACACTAAATCCATGGGATCTTCTAATGGCAATGGAATATAGGTAACAAATAGTTGGGAGGCAGACCACTCGTAATTTTCTATTGTTGGAGCTGATAGTTATGGTGATGCCAATGGAGTAGAAGATGGTGGTGATGAAGGAGTTGATGGTGGTTGTGGAAGTAGAATGTATGGAATGATAGAATTTATATCAATAGGTTGACTCATGGACTGAGCAACTTGATGGTGGTTGTGGAAGTAGAATGTATAGAATGATAGAATTTATATCAATAGGTTGACTCATGGACTGAGCAACCTTTTGAATGGCAGAGGGTGATGATGGATGAGGAGGTAAGGAGAAGACTCCATTGTGATTGGTGAGGTTGGTCTGGGTGGAGAGAAATGATGTGGAGGGGATGGAAAGTGAGTTTGAGATTGATAGAAATGAGTTTCAGGTGAAGTGAAACGAGGTTGACCTATGAGTGATTCTACTAGAACCTATAAAGAATCAAGTTTCTGTTCAATTATGTTAGCTCTGAGAATCATTGAAGACATAGCAGTGGAATGGTTATGTTTCATTTCAATCATTTGAAGAAGTAAGCTTTGAGTAGAATGTTCTATCATAGTTATTCCATCTTCTAGGTTCTTTGTGAAAATTGGTATAGTGGGAATTAAAGAAGTGGATGGTTGATTAGTATGAGATGGTCTGATGGGTGAAGGGGATCTAATGGGGGTGTGAGATGGTACTTCTGCTGCTGTTGTATCCTTATGTGCACTTTCTCTCAAAATTTCTTACACAATATCTTCTATATCAACTCTTTGCTCCTCTCTTGGAACATCTTTTGTTCTCTCAGCTTCTCTTGGTTCCTCTTTGCTGGAGAACTCTTCCATTCTTCCTACCGGTGAACTGATGAACTCTTGTCTTTTAGTTCTTTTTTCTTCTTCTTCATGAAAGGGGTTTTTTTTGTCTTGGCTCAGTAGCCTATTCTGCAGCATCTCTTCTCTCTAGACTTTCATCGAGTTTGGATCCTTTTAACTGAGTTACTCTTCTTGGTCTTTTAATGATCCAACCTTGTGCGGTATACTGAAAGCCCATCCTTTTTAAAGCTTACTCATCCAATCTGTCAGTGTTTCTTGGAAACTCTTCTTCTTCATTAGAGAGATTTACTCCTGCTTCCTTGATCAACTTGGTTAGAGCCATAACATAAGGCAAAGGGAACCTTGTGGTGTTCTTGATGAAGTGGATATGATCTATCATAAGTCTGGCTAAATTCAAGTTTCTTTTATTCTTTGATGCCCACATGATTCTGGCATCCTTTTTAGATATACCCCCTGTTGCTCCTCTTCTGGGGTATACATTGGTCATGACAATGAGGTATGCTAGCCTGATGTTTGCATTCAAGTGACTAGCATGCAAATAATTTTCTTTCTCATCTATCTCAGTTTCAACTAAGTCTGAAAATATCATTGCCCTTGAAGGCCATATAATCTCCTCTTCTTCTTCAAGGAGATTGAAGCAATTCTGTAAACTTTCTTGAGATAGCTCTATTTATGTGTTTCCAATCCATGATCTTTCTATTCTGATGTTGAAATTACAGATTAAAGTCCTCAGCAGTCTTGGATATAAGCTATCTCTATAACTGACATAGGCATACCAACCTTGATATTTCAACCATTCTGATACTTCAAATTATATTCCAAATGCTCTAAAAATGAAAATCTTCCCTTTGCTTATTCTTCTCTCCTTATAACTTTCTAAGAACCTAGAATAATCAAATGAGCTATTGTGGAAGATTACCTCTAGATTATTAGATTCTCACCTTGCTTTCTTAGTTATCCTCTATGGTGGAGAGTTTTCCTTTTCCTTTCTCTTACTTTCTGCACCTTTTATTTTTGCCATTTCTACAGAGGCTCTAGGTGTTTGGAGAGGAAAAAGGAATTTTCTAGAGAAGGTAGGAAGGTGGAATGAGTGAAATGAGAATGAGATTTGAAAGAAGCGGGAAGATGGACCATCTTCTTTGAAGGAGGGATTTCTAGGGTTCGGAAAAGAGGGTTTAAGTTTTTTGGAGAGGTTTTAATGATTTCTCTACTTTAGATTTGTTTTAAAAAAATTTCCAAAACACTAATGTGTTTTGGCTTTAGACATTCCGAAAGGGTCTTTCGGAGAAGATTGATTTTTAATTTTAGATACAAAGATCTTCGAAATACTAATGATACAGATTCCAAAAGAGTTCCTTCGAATAAAAATGTTTGATCTAAGGTTTCAGATATTACGAAGCGTTTCTTCATAGAAATTTGTTGTTCTTCAGATACTTTAGTTTGGGCCTTCAGAGACTTTCAATGAGGTTTTGGAGATTTTTGTTTAAGGCTTCAAAAATTCCGAAATACAAAACCTAACTTAACTCCGAACCTTGTAATCTGGATTATGGTTTTTAGTGTTCTCATTAACTGTCCTTTTGACTAGCTAAACAGTATTATTACCAAGGTAGATGAATGAATATGCATTTATGTACTTTTATTTTACATTTCATATAGATAGAAGCTTAACTAAAATTTCAGAGATCAAACATGGCATCTTCAAGATCTTCTACAAATAAAGTTCACTACGGAAGAGAGAATGATCAATCTAAGGAGTTCATTAGAGTTCAGTTTCTGAAGGAGCAAATAGAACAGTTGAAGGTGGAACTAGTTTTTGCTAAAGGATCCAATTGAAATGCTGATCATCATCTGACAAAGGGATATGCAGCATATGATAAGGCAATGGAGCACATGAAGAAGCTTGAAGAAGAATTAGTAAAGGCTAATCAACGTATTGAGGAGCTAAAAGCTATAGTTCTTTCTAATTAGTTGAATAATTTTTGTTGTTATAATAAACTTGTTATTATGAATATTTTATTTTAATGAATTGTGCATTTTATGCACTTGGATCTAGTATGCCTAGTTCTCTTCTTATCATGTTGAATCTTTCTTCTGGTAATGGTTTCGTGAAGATATCTGCTAGTTGATTTTCTGTTGGAACAAATTCTAAGCTAATGTCATGATTTTGAACATGGTCCCTCATAAAATGATGCCTGATTTCTATATGTTTAGTTTTGAAATGTAGAACTGGATTCTTGGTTAAGGCCAAAGTCTTTTAGTTGCTATTTCATCCATAGGATTTATCCACAATAACTACCTGCTGTTCTATGTTCAACTTCAGCAGCTGATAATGCAACTGACGTTTGTTTCTTAATATACCATGAAATGATCATGCTTTCTAAAAATTGACAAGATCCTGAGGTTCTCTTTCTATCTACTTTATATCCAGCAAAATCTGCATCTGAGTAACCTATTAAATTAAAATATAAACCTTTTGGATACCATAATCCAAGATTAAGTGTATCTAAAAGATATCTAAATATTCTTTTTATAGCAATATGATGTGACTCTTTTGGTTCTAATTGGAATCTAGCACATATGCATACACTAAACATTATGTCAGGTGTACTAGCAATTAAATAATAGCAAAGATCCTACCATGCTTCTGTAAAGTTTTTGGTAAATAGACTTCCTTCTTTCATCTTTGTCCATTTTTATTAAAGTGCTCATTAGAGTCCCATAGCTTTTTCTATCTTCAATGTTGAAGTTCTTTAGCAGTTCTTTTATCTATTTGACTTGGTGAATGAAAATTCCTTCTTTTATCTGCTTAATTTGCAATCCCAAGAAGAAGTTGAGTTCACCCATTAAGCTCATTTCAAATTCTCCCTGCATTGTCTTAGAAAATTCCTTGCGAAAATTTTCATTAGTTGCATCAAATACTATATCATCAACATATACTTGAACTATAAGAATATCCTTTGTTACATGCTTAATGAAGAGAGTAGTATCAACTTTGCCTCTTGAAAAGCCTTTCTCAATTAGAAATTTGCTTAGCCTTTCATACCAGCCTCTAGAAGCCTGTTTTAGACAATAGAGGGCCTTCTTGAGTTTGAATACATGTTCTGGGTTATGAGGATCTTCATACCCAGGTGGTTGTTCTACATAGATCTCTTCATTAATAAATCCATTCAGAAAAACACTCTTGATATCCATCTGATATAACTTGAAATTCATAAAGGATGCAAATGCAAGAAGCATTCTAATGGCTTCGATCCTTGCAACAGGAGCATATGATTCTTTAAAATCAATGCCTTCCTCCTAACAATACCCTTTTGCTACTAATCTTGTTTTATTTCTTACTACAATTCCAGATACATCTAATTTGTTCCTAAAAACCTATTTAGTTCTTATATCAGATTGATGAGTTAGTCATGGAACAATAGTCCACACATTATTTCTTTTGAATTGGTTTAATTCTTCTTGCATAGCTGAAATTCAATTTTTATCTTCTAAAGCTTGTTCTATGCAAGTTGGTTCTATTTGCGAAATAAAAGCAAAATTGCCACATACTTGGTGAAATGAAGATTGGGTTCTAATTTTGTCATATACATCACCAATTATCAGAATTTCAGGGTGATCATGCATAAATCTCGAATCTTTAAGAAAAATATCATTACCTTCATTATTTACCTCAGTGATGAATGGTTCATTTTCTGTTTCTTCTTCATCCATCTGTGTTTCTAATTGAGAAGGTTCTCCTTCCTTGTCTTGGATTTTCATTTGCTCAACTGAGCTTGTTAGTTCACCTGTCTCATCATCAAAGTCACTTGACCTCATAGAGAAGTTGGAATTTTCATCAAATTTTACATGAATAGATTCCTCTACAGTCTTACTTTTTAGATTATAGACTCTAAATACTTTACTAACAATAGAATAATTAAGAAAGATGCCTTCATCAGATTCGTTTTCAAATTTCCCTCATTTTTCTCTGCCATTGTTGAGAATAAAGCATTTACACCCAAAAGCATGAAAATATGATATATTTGGTTTCTTGACATAGTATAATTCAAATGGAGTTTTGTTGAGTATTGATCTAGCAAAGATTCTGTTAATAATATAACATGTTGTGTTCATTACTTTAGCCCAAAAATATTATGGGTGACTATATTCACTCAACATTATCCTTACCATCTCTTACAAGGGTTCGTTTTTCCTTTCAGTTACTACATTTTGTTGTAGTGTTCTTAGTGCATAGAAAGTTTGAAGAATTTCATTGTTTTCTCAGAAATTAGTAAATCTATGTTTTTAAATTCTCCACCATGATCACTCCTTATGGCTACTATATGAAAGCTTTGTTCATTCTGTACATGTTTAGAAAATACCTCAAAGAATGAAAAAGCTTCATCTTTGAATGCTATAAACATTACCCAAGTAAATCTACTAAAGTCATCTACAATAATATATGCAATATGTTTCCCTCCAAGGCATCTTATTCTTGTTGGACCATCTAAATCCATAGGTAGCAATTAAAGAGGTTTAGTTGTGTATACTTCTTTTTTTTATTTGAATGATTCTTTTTCCTGCTTGCCTTTCATGCAAGCATCACACAACTTATTATCAAATTTGAGTTTTGGTAAGCTAACAACTAGATCTTTATTATACAATCTTTCAATCAGATTCTTGTTGGCATGTCCTAGTCTTCTATGCCAAAACATGGGTCATTTTCACTTACAATAAGACATTTACTTGGATATCACATAAGTCCGCCAAATACACATTTTCATGTATCTTTCTAAGTACTACAACTGAATTTGTACTATCTAAAATAAACAAGTATGAGATTGAAGCATAACTTTGTAACCATTATCACAAAATTGACTTACACTCAAAAGGTTGTGTTTCAATCCTTCTACTAATAAAACATTTAAAATTGTAATAGTGAGAGTTTGACTGATTTTACCAATTCCAACCACTCTACCTTTTCCATTATCTCCAAAGGTAATTATTCCTCAATTGATAGCTTTAAGTTTTGTGAACAACTCCCTTTCTCCTATCATGTGTCTTAAGCAACCACTATCAATGTACCACTTGCTATTCTCTGTGACTCTCAAACACACCTACAGTAATAAATTTAAGTTGTAACTTTTTGGTACCCATTTAGGAATGGGTCTAAGTGGGTTAGTAGTAGAGTATTTTGGCATCCATTATTTTTTACGTGCTACTAAACTATTTTTTGAATATCTATTTGCCTTTACAACTTTAGTAACTATCTTGGGAATCCAAATCATATTCTATTTGGGTTCTGATTTTCTTTCTCTGGTTTCCTATATTTTTCTTTATTTTAAGTTTGAACAAGGTAGTAGTTAAGGTTCTTCTAAGAGCATGATTTTTTGCTTTAATTTGCTCAAGTTCTATATTGGCATTTTGATCAGTTTTGAGCAATGTGTTTTATTTTTTTAACTTGGAACATTCATTTATTATTCTTTCAAGTTCTCTCTTATTTTCTTTGTGCTTAGCTTTTAATATTTTGAAATTTGAATACAATTCTTCTAATAATTCCTCACTATCAAAAATTTTAGGATTTGAGTTTACCTCATCATTGTGAATCGCCATGAAGTTTATTCCCGTATGATGTTCTTCTTGATCCTTTTCTTTGGAGTTGAGTGAACTAAATTGAGCTTCATTTTCTTCTTCTTCTTCACTCGAGCTTTCTTGCATCATGTTTTCCAGCATTTCCCATGTAGTCATGGCTTTCTTCTTCTTTCCAAATTTTTTGTTGTTAGAGACATTCTTTTGTCAAAGTAAGAATTATACCTTTTCTTCTTGTCTCCTTGCTTTTTGTCTAATTCTGGGGATTCAAACTTCATATGCCCAGGCTTGTTGCAGTTGTAACAGATTGGAACTTCCTTTTTCTTATCTTTGCTTTTGAAGTTTTTGTAATTGTTTCCAAATCTTCTCTTTTTGAACATGGTTCTGAACCTTCTTATTATCATTGCTATATCCTCATCATCTTCAGCGGTGGAGACATCTTCTGAAGATTCTTCATTTTCTAATTTTGCTTGTAAGGCTATTTTTTTCTTGCCTTTGACTTCATCTGGTGCTTTCTACTTCATTAGTACTTCATGAGTCATGAGTGATCTCATGAGTTTTTCTATTATCACCTTTGTTATATCCTTTGCCTCTTATATGGAAGTCACTTTAGGCATCCAGTGTCTAGGTAGAGATTTTAGAATTTTCTTTACCAGCTTGATCTCTTCATATTTTTCTCCTAATCTCTTTAAGCTGTTGGTAATTTTTTGAAATCTTCCAAACATTTTAGAAATGCTTTCTGAATCCTTCATAGAGAAGGCTTCATATTCCTGTACTAGAATATTTATCTTAGTCTCCTTTACCTAGTTTGTACCCTCATGTGCTACCTTAAGTTAATCCTAAATTTCTTTAACAGAATCACTCCTGTACTAGAATATTTATCTTAGTCTCTTTTACCTAGTTTGTACCCTCATGTGCTACCTTAAGTTAATCCTAAATTTCTTTAACAGAATCACATGTATAAATCTTTTCAAACTCGGAGGAGGTCAAAGCAAATTAGATGCAATTTTTTGCCTTAGCATCATGTTCTACTGCTTGTATATTCTTTCAGTGTATTTGTCTTCAGTGTTAGTAACATTCCTTCCAACTTTCACTATAAGCCACAACTGGTAATCTTTGGTAGTCAAGAAATTTTGCATTCTCATTTTTCAATACTCTTAATTGGTTCCATCAAATAGAGGGGGTTTGAAAGTAGATTGTCCTTCAGCAGATGTATTGTGGAACGTACCGACCATTTTGAATCTCTTCGCAAGTTAATATACTGGTAATAAAAATTTCACTAGTGAAGCATACTTTGATATCACTTGTTGGTCACTTTTGCAATGGTAGCTCAAGAGGGGGGGGGGATTGAACTTTTAAAACTTTTGATCCAAATCAGATGATTATGGTGTTGCAAGAATAAATAAAACAGATTGCACAATAAACAACATAAGATTTTTATAGTGGTTTGGCCCTTCCTGAGTTCTTACTCCACTTTTCTGAGTTAGTCTTCTCTACTGATCTTAGATTCCACTGATACCTTGATCAACCTGATCAAATACACATTGGTTTTACAACAAGCTCACTAACTAACTTACTGGTTTTTCAAGCTAACCAGAAACTTACACAACTTGTTGGTTTTGCCAAAGCTCACCAACAAACTTACCTCCTTTCAGCAAGTTCCCTACTTGCTTATCTCAATACATAAACAACAAGCACTCTGTTGGTGTTGCTAAACATTAAAAGAAGTGTACAGATAAATGCCTGTTAATTAGGTAGACTTATACAAAGATTTAGAATTCTAAGTAAAAGAATAACCAGTAAGAGTAAAAGATTCAAACTACTAGATCAAGTAGAGATTTGAACTTGGAGAGCTCTGACTAAGTTGTATTCATTAGAGTTGAACTTTGAAAGAAGGTTTGAATGCTCTTCATGTGATCAGCAAAGTTTGAATGATATTCAATCGGGTTATTTTCTTCTGCTTCTGAATGTCTTTTTTATAGGTTGACAGAGATTTTTTCGTTGCTAATCTTGCCAGACATTCAAATGTTTGAAAATATTTTTCTTTACCTTATCTTTTGTCTGACATTTGACTTTATTACATTCCGGTATCGGTCTGCTACTTCTATCACTGACTTTTCTAAATGTTCGCTTTTTGTGTTAGGTTTTCTGAAGAGATGAGTGAATAGTTACTATCTTGAATAATTTTGTATTATAGGAATTGTTTTTTCTAGTTTCTAGAAGTAATTTTAATCCTACTCAGTTGTGACATTCATTTGTAGATAGAAGTTCAAATTTTTTGAACTTATAATATCTTCGAAAAAGTGATCTGAAGCCTATTCAAGTATCTCTGAAGCATGAATTAACATCTCCAAAGCTTGGTTAACATCTCCAAAGATTGTTTGAATCTTTTCTGAAACTTAGCTTCAAGTTCTTTGAAGCATGTGTGTTTACTCTGAAGCATAGTTGATTATCTCCGAAGCTTGTATTGTTGTTTCCGAAATGTCTTATATCTTATCCGAAACATCCAAGATTTCTTTGAAGCTTGTCAACTTTTTGCGAAGCATGCTGCAACTTTTCTGAAGCTTCTTTGTGCTTTCTCTAAAGCATTCTTGATAATTCCATAGCTCTCTTGATTATTTTTGAAAGGCGCTATGACTTGTCTGAAGCAATCTCGATTATCTCTGAAGCGCATTGTAAGATCTCCAAAGCTATGAAAAGGACTCCGAAGTATGCTTTAATATTTTCAATGTGTGCTTGTGACAAGTCTGAGACTTACTTTGAGAATTCCGAAACTTGTTTTGCACTTTTCTCTGAAGTGCGTTGTGATGATTTTTGAAGTTTACAAAGAGGATTCTGGTATGTGCTTGAATATTTTCGAAGCTCACTATTTTTACTCAAAGACTTATTCAAAGCTTGCTAATTGTCTATGAAGTTTCACTAAATTCTTTATGAAGTGAACTGCAACCACTTCGAAGTTGCATTTACTTGTTTGAAGCTTGTTGAGACATTTTTGAAGTTTGTTAGGTTATCTCCGAAGTCCATTAAGACAATTCTGAAGCTTCTCTATAATGTTCTCCGAGCCATGCTGCATCGATTCTGAAATAATATCTATTTTACTCTGAAGTTCATGAGAACATTTTCGAAGTAATCCAAGCTTTTTCTAAAGTGAGTTAAAGTGATTCTGAAGTTGCTTCTTTTGACTCCAAAGCATATCTTCAATGCTTCAGAAATTCTATTTTCTTGAATTATGTATATGAAAAGTTTGTTTACTTAATTTTAAAAGAGCATTTACTTCATATCTTCCTTTTGTCATTATATTCAAGTTGAATTGTTTAAACTTTCTGCAGCATTCTTGAAAATAAGATGTTAGTACCTTAATGTTTCACTCATCCTTTTGCTCATCATCAAAACATACTTGGTTAAGAATGTTTATCATCAAAATCAAGCTAGATAACATGGTTCAACAATTTGAACAGTCAAATAATGGCAAGAAGAAAGAAAAGAAAATCTAAACTAATAGAGATTGACAATAATACATATATATGTAAGTAGAGAATTAATGTTGAAGACATCTAGGGATTTTAAGTTTACGGATTAATCCTATTCAATTTTCATCCAATTTTATCAATTAATGTTTACTCTTATGTTCATAACAAATTTTTCTTTTATAATTGTTAATCTTTCTCAAGTAATAACAATCTATCTTAGTTATCAAATTTTTTACATTTTTATGAAAATTCTGAACCAACCAAGATGCATTAAAAATAAGAAATTTAAAGTGTTACACAAGCCTCATGGATATCTCTATCTCATGACAATCTTATGGTATTTAATCATGGTCAAATTCCATTATCACTTCTCAGCCTCAAATTGAATCACAAATCCTAAGGAAAGGGCCAGCACACTTTCTCAAGCATTATGCTTAGATTAAATACTCAACATAGATAATGAATAAACATCAAATTGAATTAAACTAGTTAAAACTGACTATTCATAATCTGGCTACATCCTTCCCTGAGAATAAGGAATTTAACTCATAATGTAATCAAAAGAAACCAAAAATGTTGTCTTAAACATGATTTAGAAAGAAAAAGAATTGAAAAAGAACTAAAAAGATCAGAGAATGAATGTCTCTAGGTAGCACTCTCTTCTGTTTACAGCAATCTCTCTTTCAAGTCTCACTTGCTAGATTTTATCTCCTACTAAGAGTTTATCCATCAAAATATTCTAGATGTGTCCTTAATAACCCTAGAAGTAGGGTTTCAGTGCCTTCTTCCATAAATTGCATTATCCTTATGCATAAAAATCCTTTTCTAATAATAACTCAAACTTCACACATCTTAGGTTCTAAAGCTAGCTTCCAAACATTGCAATGCATAAAACTTCCAAAACTTGCAATGCATGGAACTTGAATTTCTAAAATAACTTGAGTTGTCGTATAACTTGGATTCTAAAGATAGGTGTATAGAAATCATCTTCCAAGAATAATTACAATTTTTGCAATTCAAAACACTTCACAAATCCACAAGTTCTAAATATTTCAAAATTCTGCATCTTATAAACATGTGAGTTCTATAGTGTCCAACTTCTATCCATGAATTAGCCACTTTGAAACCAATTCTGAATCTTGACCATGTAAATGGTTTCAGAGTAGTTTGAAGTTCAAATTATCCTCTTGAATGCACCTCTGAAACCTTCAGGTTTTTTTGAACTTGCTTTTGAATTCTCTAAAAGTTTTGAAATCCCTTCTGAAACTTGCTCTAGTGCATGACTTTGAAGCTAGAATTCTTCTATAATCATCCCTCTAAAACCACGTATGAACTGTATTGCTAATATCCAGAAGGGCTTTTGAATTTAGATTTTGACATAAGTTTTTTGCACGCTTCTTTAGAGGTTCAAAAACTACACTTCAGACCCTTGTAAGCCCATGAATACCTTCAAAAATGCCTTTTAAGAACTATTATGCTTTTTTAGAGGTTCGTAAGTTTTACTTCAAAACTTCTAAAGCCTCTTAATGCCAATTGCAACACCTTCAAATTTTTGAATGTGATTCCAAAATAAACTTTTGTCTGATTTAAATTCAGATGAGGCACACTATATTTGCACTTTGATTTCTGATGATGCTTTAAAACTCTTAAGCTTAAATTCCTCCTTTAAATGTGCCTTTAAAACCTTTCATAGCCTCTTAAAATGACTCTAAAGCTGGATCATGTACAAAAGCATGCCTCTAAGTTCACCGAGCTTCTGTCCTTTGAAACCATGTTGAACTACCTTTCAGACAATCCAAAAGTACTTTTGACGTAAACTTCTAGAGTTTGATTTCTACCTTTAAATGTCCCTCTAAAAGAATTTAAAACTTCTGAATGTGCTTTTGAATTCCAGAGTTTGAATTCAACATTCTTCTGTAATCTTCTTTCAAAGCATCTGAAACTACACTTTAGAGCCTTTGAAGCCTTTGAATGCCAACTGAAACATTTTTTGGAATAGTGAATTTTCGTTTGTCTTCAGATTTTTCTTATAAGCTTTTTTCAAGGTTCTGAAACTGCACTTTAGAACCTCTGAAGATTGTGTTTAGCCATTTAGCATCCCATTGTAGAATATTTGAAGCATATGTCTGAATATTTAAAGCCTTTCAGTGCTAGTTGGACTCTTTCAAAACCTCTAAAGTTATTTTCAAAAGCTCAGAAGCAACAAAATGGCTTTCGTAGTTGCACCTTAGAAAACCTTCTCTCTGAAAACCTTCTAAAACGCCTTTAGACCCTCTAAAGTTGGTTTCAAATTTTTTTAAGCTTTGGACATAGTCTTGGTATTTTGGCCATAACTTCCTCATCCAATGACAAAATCATGTGATTCTATATTTGTTGGATAGATAATTCAAAAGGATACAAATTTCATGTTGGAAAATTTCTCTAAATTAGCTTCCATCTATGCCAAAAATTACTTCAAAGTGACACCTTTCTCATCTTTAGCTCCTTTTTGATAGTTTTAATGTCTAAAATAGAAACAACTCTGTTAAATGGAGTATTCACTCGAATGTGATTATAAAAAAAATGAGATAAATCATTTAAGGATCCAAAATATGTTAATTTAGTTATTAAAATATGATGAATTATGAGCTAATCATTAAGCTTTACAACAAGGAAGATGAAGTTGGAAACACATGAATGGAAGATGATGACATGGGTCTTGCTTATCATTCCAATTCCATCAAGAGAGATGAGTGAGAAATGTTATTACTGCTAATTACTATGATTAACTCTAATTATTATTAATTTAATCTTGATTAATTAATCTTACTATCCAAGTTGGTTAAACTACTGCAGTCAACACAAGTACATGACTAGCAACCTAGCTCGATGATCTCTCACAGACTAAATAGTGATAAGCTACTTTCCATTCTCCACAAGATATTGGGGAATCCCAACTCATCCATTCACCCAATTTGTCTGTATTTAGGATTGAGTTGAGTTACCATATTGTGACTTACTAAATCAACCCTAGAAAATAAAATTTGGTTAAACCAAACCCATTCTTTGTTGAGTCACTCAAGCATGGTTAACAGAGTTCAACCTAATTAACCTAATCTCCCTCTTCATAAACTTCTTATTGATAATCAAGAGAGATGAGCCCATCATTGAGTCATCGCATCATGATGATTGAGCCCAAAATTCATATTCTACTTGGCCCTATTATTTCTAATATTCTCTAATAAAATGAGATAGCCAAATTACCAAAGTCCCAATCAATCTAGTTGTTCACTTAAATTCAAATACAGGCATACAGTGTCAATTTTTTATAGTATAAGAATGCGAGAAAGGTTATCATCTCCATAGGGACTATAAATTTCAATTAATCACTATCTATTGCAATAAATAATCCTAATTTTATTTGGAGAATCAAATACTAAGATATTGAATAATAAGTTGAAAAAAACAAGCTTTGGTGGAAAGATATCAAAATGAAAAAGTTCTAGAGAATTGATTTCACTTATACTTTCTCCATTCATTATATTTTGATTGTTCTCTTAGTTTATAAATCAAGAATTCTAATTCACTCAACTCCCTCTCCCAAGTGTCAAGTCAAGTATTTATTCTCAATATCCTAATTTTGATATCCTTATAAAAATTGAAAGATTAAGAATGCATTAAGATTTGTAATTCTTTTAAATACATTCACAAAATCTAAAAACTCCCCCAAGCCATCTTAGAATTTCATATTATGATGCCTAGATCTTATTCAAGATCACATCTCCCGAGCGTCAAATCCCAAATATAAATCTCTCAATAGATGACTAATAAATTAAAAGCATTAAGAACAAAACATCACAAATAAACTAATAAAAACTCTCAATAATATAACTAATTAATCACACCATAATATCCATATAAGATCTATCTCTCCTTTAGAAAGAGGAGCTTAGCTACTCATAATAATATTAAAAACAATTCCAAGTATTCTAAACATGATCCAAATAATAAAGGAAGAATAAGAAAGAACAATGAAACTCTAATGGATTAGTGGTCTTCCTTTAAGCTTTGAACCACAATCACTTCTAATATTGAACTCCTTCACTAAAAGAACTCTATTTATGTGTTGCATCCTAAGTCTCTCTCCTTGAAACTACTCCCCATTTTCCATCTTAAAACCTCCTTAAATAACCCAATTTAGGGTTTTCTTGCACCTCCATACAGATTCCCAAAGTTATTTTGTGTAAACAACATAAAAATACTAAAATTAGAGAGTTCTATCTACAATGGACTGATGCTGCAATGCCCAAAATGGGCCTTACTACCCAAAAGCACCCTTATAATTCCTTTGTATTGGTGTTGTAGTGCCCATTGCGCTGTGGCACCCAAAATGGGCACTACAGCACCCAACTGTTCACCAGAAATAATGTTTGATATTTTGGCCATAACGTTTTTCTAGAATATCAAAATGACATAATTCTTAATGCATTAGAAATATAAGAATAAGAGATACAACTTTTATGTTGAACACATTTTCTGAATTAGCCTTTATCTATGTTAAAAATTGAATACAAGTGATGCCTTTGTCATATTAATAGTTTTAATGCCTCAAATTGAAACTAAGTTTGTTAAGTGCAATATATAATCAAAACCAATAAAATTATGTCAAATGAGGCTTCAAACATGTCAATTTAGGTATTAAAACATGGTGAGATAAGAGCTTATCTAATACCCCCAAACCTAACTTTTGATCATCCTCGAGCAAAACAGTAATCATATTTCATGAGACATTCAGGATTCTCTCTCTTAAACAACAAAGAACATGCTAGACAAATTTCACATATACACATGACTCAGAAATCATCCAAAACACTTGCTAAGAAATCTCATGAAAATCATGCTTCATCAATCTCTTTGTGAAGTGAAATTGTGTGTGTGTACTTTGTTAATCTCATGCTACAAGTGTGCTTCTTAATCAACAACATTCAATTCCGTGATTCTAATGATCTCCATAAAATATCCCATAGGCTTACTTTTCATAATCCCTCTCCACTAATGTAGAAAACTTTTCCCACTTGGATCAATAGGTCTTTGTTAAGCTTCTAATGAGGCCTTGGGTTTGGCTAACAAAAGAAAAGGAATAAAGTTCACAAAGTAAGATATCATAAATGTATTTTCACATGAATATTCATTCTCTTTAGTTTTTGTTTGCTCTTCTCTCTCTTTTTATGGGTTGTATTACTGCCACAACCCAAACATATTTTCTTTTGAGTTTGTTGGGATGTGATCCCCCTAAATGAAGGATGAATCTTTATAGATTCTTTTATTTTTGTCCTTTTTCTTTTCCTTCTGATATTTTTCTTTTCAATACCCTCAAACTTATCTTCTTTTGCTTCACTTATACCTCTCTGCACCCATGTGTATAGAATATATCTCTTAATAGGTCAAGCAAGATTTTTCAAGCTAAAAGGGTCTTACTGATGAGGCTAAAGAAAGAAAAGTTGAATGGTGGTCTTTCGCATGCTTTGCATATGCCATTCTTTCATTAAGGCTCAATGGGGATACTGGAAACCTAAATGTACTAGGTTAGCTTGAAAGGCTCAAACTAATTAAAGAATGCCTAAATAATTTTTAAGTAAATATGTAATCTAGGATTTTAGCTTAAGGGATAATCAAACAAGTTCTAGCATGTTCATGTCAATCAAAATATATCATTGAATTCATAATATTATCAACTAATCCACAAACACTTCACATGACGATATTAAACTTCACTTCTTGGTCATGGACTCGCAGTAGCTCATCATCCTCTACACTTGCAAAAGAAGAAGAAATAATCATTCAAAAATATGAATCATTACCAAAAAATGCATACCTTAGATGATTGGGCAATTGCTTCAATTCCAAATTAGTTTTAACTTCTTCCATCGATGACTCTTCTTGAAGATTTTCAATAATGTCACTAGATTTCTCTTGTGGTAGTGCATCCAAAGCTAGAACATGCTTTATAACCTTATTAGTTTTTGCAATATCTTGACTTACAAAATTTTTATTACACTGTTCCAAAGGATCTTGAACACTTTCGTAACTAGTAGCATAATCCTCTAAAATTTCAATCCTTTTGCACGTATTCTTCTCAATTGGACAATCTAAAGCATGGTAAATGTTAAACCTTATCTCATTGTGATTAACCCTGAAGGTTAACCCACCATGGTTCACATCAATCAAAGCCCTTCTAATTGCTAAGAATGGTCATTCGAAGATCAATGGCACCTCATGATCGTCTTCCATGTCTAAGACATGAAAGTTAGCTGGAATGATGAATTTATCTGCCTTCAGTAATACATCTTTTATAATACCCAAAGGATAAATCAAAGACATATCTGCCAATTATAGTGTAATGGTAGTTAGCTTCACTTCTCACAATCTTAAGTTTCTAAGAAATAGATATAGGCATTAAGTTAATAGATGCACCCAGATTACACAATATTTTATAAAATGAAGAATTGCCAATAGTGCAAGGAATAGTAAAACTCCCTGGATGTTTCAATTTTTGAAGAAGCTTCCTCTACAATATAGTACTACATTCTTCTGTTAGCTTAACAGTATCAAATTCTTCAAACTTCCTTTTCTTAGACATGACCTCCTTCATGAAATATGCATAATTTGGCATTTGCACCAAAACCTTCACAAAAGGAATATTAATCTAATTTTTTATAAAAATTTCCAAAAATTTGCTGAATTATTCATTAATTTTCTTCTTTTGAAATTATTGAGGAAAAGGAAGTGGAGTTTTCAAAATTGGAGGATTATCTGGAAATGAAATTCTCCCAAGTTTGTAAACTTCCCTTTTTATTTCTTCTTTCTTCTCTTCCTCCTCTTTTCCTTGTGCAACATCTTGATCCATTGCTTCTGAGAATGATTGTGGCTCCTCATGCTTCCTTGGAAATTCCAATTCTTTACCACTCCTTAGTATTACAATCCTTGGATTTTTTTCAGTGTTACTTGGAAAAACACTTTTGTTTAGATTATTGGCAGAATTTGCAAGTTGACCAATTTGAGTTTCCAAAGACATAGATGCATTTATATTTCCCATGTGCATTTCAATATTGTCAAGTCTTACTTCATTCCTTGTAAATCTTGCTTTACTTTCTATTACAAAGGTACTCATGAGATCTTCAAGTAATGGCTTATTTTTTGTTGGTTGAGATTGATGTTGAGGTTGAAAACCAACAAAAGGGTTTATGGCATTCCTAGGATTCCCATAAGAAACATTCTCATGATTTCTCAATTCAGGATTAATACTAAATCGATAGGTTGTTTCCTCAAAAGTTGTTATATCCCTTGTTATTCACATATTACACCTCTTCCTTGGTTTGATCTATAGCCATGTATGATCCAATTGTAGCAGAAGACTCTCTCAAAATCGAAACTCCCTTTGATGCTGAATTAACTATTACCAATTGGTGAATTAGAGACAACGTCTGTGTAGTAAGAGTTGTAATTGGATCTATTTTAAGACAACCAACAAATTTTCTTACCATATTACATTCATTGGGCCATTAGAAAGTCTTGAATGACATGTCTTCAAGTAAAGAATAAGCATTTGCTGCAGTATTTCCCATCAATAAACCTCATGAAGTAACATCCACTATTCTCCTTGTCTGACCATTCAACCCATTGTAGAACAATTATGAAGCCAATTAGGAAAACCATGTTGAGGCCATCTTCTAATCAAATCTTTGAATCTCTCCCAACATTCATAAAGTGGTTCAAAATCCATTTGTTTAAACTGACCTATTTCACTTCTAAGTTTATTAGTTTTTGCAGGTGGGAAGAATTTCACTAAGAACTTTTCAACTATTTCGTCCCACATAGTGATGCTCCCTGGCTGTAGACTCTGTAGGCTACCTCTAGCTTTATCCCTCAAAGAGAACAAAAATAATCTAAATCTGATGGCATTATCTGAAACACCATTCATCTTCACTATGTTACTCATCTCTCTGAACATAGCTAAGTGAATATTTGGATATTCACTTGGAGAAACCCCAAACTAATTTTGCTACACCATATTGATCAAAGTAGGCTTTAGCTTGCAGTTGTTGGCATTAATTGTTGAATGAGTGATACCAAAATAATTATCATTGACTAGCGGCTTGAAGTAATCTAATCACTCTCTGTTGATTTTGATTAGCCATTGTACTAGATTTAGTCAGCTTTGCTTTCCTAATGTCTCAAAGTGTTTTTTTGATCTCTGGATCAAAAGGAGTCAAATCAAGTACTCTTGGATTTTGCATGAACTGTCAAGAAAGTAAAAATAAATAGAACCAAACAAAAATGAGAGAAGAAATTTTAAAATAAACTAAAAGTAAAAATTTAAATTAAAACTAGAATCTTGTGATGATATTAGTCAAAAATTAAATAAAGACAGTTCCCAACAACGGTGCCAAAAACTTGTTCACTTAAACTCAACCGTAAGCATATGGTGTCCAGTTTTATAATGTAAGAATGTGAGAAGGGTTATTATCTCCATAAGAATTGTAAATTTCAATTAATCACTAGCTATTATAATAAATAACAGTAATTTTATTTGGAGAATCAAATACTAAGATATTGAATAAGAAGTAGATAAAAAAGCTTTAATGGAAAGGTATGAAGATAGAATTGTCCTAGAGGATCGATTTCACTTACGCTTCAATCATGGAGTTCTCAACTTATTATATATTAATTGTGTTGGTCCTAATCAAATGGTAGTTCAAGAGAGAGAAGGGCCGAGGGGGGGGGGTGAATTGAGCTTTTAAAAATGGATGATAATGGATATTCAAATCATAATCTTCTAGTAGCTGAAGCCATCGCCTCTGTCTCATACTTAACTCTTTTTGAGTGACAATGTACTTCAAGCTTTTATGATCTATGTATATGTTACACTTTTCACCATAGAGATAATGTCTCCATATCTTTAAGGCAAATATGACAACTACCAATTCTAGATCATGGGTGGGGTAGCTACGCTCATGAGGCTTCAGCTGGCATGATGCAGAAGTAATAACATTTCCATGCTGCATCAATACACACCCTAATCCATGTTTAGATGCATCACTGTATACTACAAATCCACCCCGTCCCGTAGGAACTTTTAGAACTGGAGCTTCTACTAGCCTCCTCTTTAATTCCTGAAATGCTACCTCACATTAATCATTCCATTTGGACTGCACTCCTTTACGAGTCAACTGTGTAAGAGGTACGGCTAGAGTAGAGAATCTCTCAACAAATCGGTGGTGATAACCAGCCAATCCCAGAAAACTGCAAACTTCTATTACTGTAATAGGTTGGGGCCAGTTTACCATAGCTTCAATCTTATGTGGATCTACAGAAATACCAGCTCCTGATATAATATGTCCCAAAAATGCTACACTATTCATCCAAAAGTCACATTTCTTTAACTTGGCATACAACTTTTCTTCTTTCAGTTGTTGCAAAACCAATCTCAGGTGAGTTTCATGCTCTACTTTACTTTTGGAATAAATCAGGATGTCATCAATAAATACAATCACAAAGTGATCTAAATATGGCCTGAACATAATGTTCATGAGATCCCTGAAGAACGCTGGAGCATTGGTCAATCTGAATGGCATTACTAAGAATTCATAGTGTCCATACCAAGTTCTGAATGCAGTCTTCGTCACATCTGTTGGCTTAACCTTCTTCTGATGATAGCCCGACTGAAGATTAATCTTTGAGAACACAGTAGCCCCTTGCAACTGATCAAGCAAATCATCTATATGAGGCAATGGATACTTATTTTTTATTGTCACCTTATTGAGCTCTTGGTAGTCAATGCATAGGCACAAACTATCATCCTTCTTCTTCACAAACAGGATGGGAGCACCCCAAGGTGACACACTAGGGCGGATAAATTCCTTATCCACCAACTCTTGCAACTGCACCTTTAATTCATCCAGTTCCACTAGTGCCATTCTGTATGGTGCTCTGGATATGGGCTCTGCCCCAGGCTGAAGGTCAATATTGAACTTGACCTCCCACTCAAGAGGTAATCCAGATAGTTCTCCTGGAAACACATCTGGAAAGTCTCTCACAACTGAGATATCCTCCACTGATTTATGCTCATAGTGCACATCTACTGTTGAAATTAAATAAGCTTCATGCCCCTTCTACATTAAATTGAGAGCTCTCATAGCAGAAATCATTTTGGGAGTTTTTCTTGTAGATGAACTCCGAAAAGTGATATCTATGTCATCCGGAGTCTTCAAGATCACCTATTTGGTCTTGCAATCTATCTTGGTTTCATGCTTAGCTAGCCAATCCATCCCCAATATAATATCTAATCCTTCCATGTTTAATACTATCAAATCAGCATAGAAACATATGCTTTCAATTATTGTAGGAATGTCATAACATTTTTCTGAGGCCATACTAACTACCTTCAGTGGTGTGGAGACCTCTACCAATTGATGCATGGGATGTGTAGACAAGCCAGCTTTATGAACAAATGCAATAGATACAAAAGACTAGGAAGCATTGGGATCAAATAAGACATATGCCATATAGTTGCAAACGAGGAGATTACCTATAACCATATGATCCATTGCCTGTGCCTCTTGCACCGTGGTAGCCTAGACAACTACCGTAGTTTGAGGTCTTTGCTTTGCAAACTGCCTCCCTGGCAGTACATACATCCCACAACCTCTGCCTTTCATCTGTGGGCCACCACGCTCAGGTTGGGGAGGTACCCTAGAAGCAGCACTCTCATTCTTCCCTTGAAGAGTGGGACAATGCAGTCTAATGTGACCTGGCTAACCACACTGATAGCAAACAATCGATCTCCTCTACTCTGCTCCCCATGGCTGGTTGGCTATCTGGCTTGGCTCTCTAGACTGAATAGGGGTCTGCCTAGTAGGCTTCCTTCCCTCTCTCTTCAAAGCAGGACAATGTGACCGGATATGTCCGGCCTGGCCACAATGATGACATGTCATCTTAGAGGTGACTCCACTGCTTTGCTCAGTTCGAAGCTTCTTTCTCTACCCCAAATCACTAGTCTTGACACGTCACCTCTCTTGGAATTTCTGGCACTCTTCATCTTCCCTCTCTGCTATTCTAGCCCATTCTAGGATATCCTCATATCTAGTCAACATAAAGAGGGCCACGTTCTGCCTGATGCTCCATCATAGACCCTCCTAAAATTTTTGGGCTACCTCAACGAAGTCTACTTGGGCCCATGGTATGAATTAGGCCAAGGAGCGGAACTGCTAATCATATTCTACCACAAGTCTCCTCCCCTGCACTAGTGTCATGAACTCGGTCATCCATTTTGCTCTCTCATTAGCAGGTACATAATGGCGGAAGAGCCTATCTCTAAAATCTTCCCATGTTAAACCAGCTCCTGCAGCTGGCAAGGCCACTCTCTCTATCTTCAACCAGCATTCGGCCTCGCCCTTTAACTGGTAGACAACATACAACACCCTGTGCTCCTCTAGACACTGCATATAAGTAAACACATTCTCCATCCTAGAGATCCAGTCATCCATAAACCTGTAATTGCTCTAGCCTCTAAATACTGGAGGCTTCATATTGTGGAAGGCCTTTTCCAGACTTGGGTACACCTGTAAAGTCTGGCCCACTTCCACTATCAATCTGGCACATGGGTTGGCCTCCCAATGGGTCCAACAATATGAGTAGGCTCATCTATCGATCTTCGCTGAGCCTGTATGAAGTCCTGCACTGTTTGGGTGAGGTTAGCTACCATTGCCATCATGGCAGCAAACTCTGGTCCTACTCCTGGTACTGTACCACCGGCCTCTACTGGCTCCTATACGGTCTCTGGCTACTGCCTCACCTCAGGTTCCGGAATAACCTCTTCTTCCGCCTCATTAGAGGTTGGCCTTGAGCCATTGCCTCTAGCTAGTTGGCGCTGCTCTCTCTGATCATCTCTAATCACCACACCTGTGTATCGGGATCGAGTGGTTCGCCTTGGTTGCTCCTCCTCCACCATGGGCGCTTTGCCCTTGTCCACTTGCCTCTTGGGTACCATTACTGCATAATATCACATTCTCAAGTCATATATCTACATAATATTACATTTCTAAGTCAGACACTTACATAATCATACTTGCTCAAATTCAATGACTCAAAATGAAGGGTTTATGTTCACAGGCTAGACTAACACTCCCCCATGTTTCTAAAATATATTAATGCAACCTAAGCATGTCATTACTTAATGATTTGACAGTCATCCTTCACACTTATACTACTTTGGGTGCATTAGGCTCTGATACCACCTATAACACCCTCCTCCCTCGAGCGTTACTAGTGGTAAATTTAGAGAAAATTCTGACAGAATCTCCCCTGATTTACCACCGTTATCCTGTATACAATATGCTAAACCATAATAATTATATAACAAATATGCAAATATAATATGGCTACCTCCAGGCCCTACCATTTTCTACACAAATGACATAACTGCCGCCTCCAAAACACACATTACCACAACACCCACAGACCAAGATTGGGGTACACTATACCCTAGCTATTAAATCATATACACCAACACCATAAAATGACATGCTGTAAAACTAATGAATGATACATGTCTCATATACATTCAAAATCCATCTAACAATATATATCATCATACTTCATGAAAAGGACTAAAGCCTCTACTCGTGAGACCCAACACCCTGTTGGGCTCCATCCTCCAACCTGTCAGCTAAAATTTAAATAAAAGGGTGAGTCTAGGTAAACTCAGTAAGTAGGTAAGCGAAAAAACATGATAATAAATAATGTCATAAACAATGGCAATTAGAGTAATAAACAAAGATGCAAACAGGCAAAACATGTCATGCCATATGCAGGATGTCATAGTCAGTCAGTGGCCAAGTTCATTAAGATTTTAATGTTAACATCTCATTAATTATTTCATACACATACTCATAATGATATCGTATACATAGTTAATCGGTCAATATTGACTCGAATACCGATATGTCATACTGCGCTTTTGTATCTGCCAATCCATGATTACCTCTTATACCCATATACTGCCCCACCATCATCCACACACTCCTCCCCAAGAGGCACACAAACCAGAACATTACCCTTTCACTCTTCAATGTGTCAAGTCCATCCTGGCACTCCCAGCTAGAAGCCTGCCAGGCCCACACAGCCATATTGTTGTATCCAGTGGCACCCAGCCCTCATCACCTCATAAGAGTACCAGTTCTCCATTAACATGCCTAGACAAGCTACTCAGGCCAATCATAGCAATTAGGCAATCCAGGCCAATAGCAATGCCCGGTCGCGCCAGCTTAGATTACAGTTGCCCAAATTATAATCATTCAAAGAAATCAAATTGAACTTAAAATAACTTAAAACAACCACTTGCTTACCTTGTTAATTTGGTTGATTTGCAATGCCCCTGAACTTCAGGATACACCCTTTAATGAGCCTTTAATCACTCTCCAAAATCATAGCCTAATTAATGAAAATTTTGTATTAAATTCCATCAATTAACACACTTACTGCATAAGCTAGTTGTCTACTTGATTTGCATTCAATGCACTAACTTTTTAGGTCCATTAGCTACCATAATAGGAGGGTAATTAAGCCATGATTATCCCCTTATCACTTGGCTTAATTACCTTGCTTAATTTCTAAGTTTTTCAGCCTTAAAATCCCTTGGACAGCAGCTATATACAAGATCATTTTTCATTTTTCATTTTTCAATCATTATTTTTAATGCCGATAATCCTTCCTCCCTAACTGAATTTAATCAAGCCTTAATCATGCCTTAGATACCTTAATTCTATCCCCTAATTCCCACTTAAAATTTCAGCAACCCTAGTGGTTTAGGGTTTGATTTTTCATCAAAAATTCAACATGATTTGCATGTACTTCTTCCA
>JAYJMB010015171.1:0-45422 GCA_036873735.1 Pouteria campechiana
ATCTTGTTGCTGTAAAAAGAATATTTAGATATCTTTTAGATACACCCAATCTTGGATTATGGTATCCAAAAGGTTCATATTTTAATTTAATAGGTTACTCAGATGCATATTTTGCTGCATATAAAGTAGATAGAAAGAGTACCTCAGGATCTTGCCAATTTCTAGGAAGCATGATTATTTCATGATTCTCTAAGAAATAAACATCAGTAGCATTATCAACTGTTGAAGCTAAATATGTAGCAGAAGGTAGTTGTTGTGCACAAATCCTTTGGATGAAATAACAATTAAACAATTTTGGCCTTAACTTTGTTAATATACCTATCAAATGTGACAACACTAGTGCTATAAATTTGACCAAGAATCCAGTTCTATATTTTAGAACTAAGCATATAGAAATCAAACATCTTTTTATTAGGGACCATGTTCAAAACTATGACATTTGCTTAGAATTTGTTCCAATAAAAAATCAACTAGCAAATATTTTAACAAAACCACTTCCAGAAGAAAGATTTAATATGATAAAAAGAGAACTAGGCATTCTAGATCCAAATGCATAAAATGCTTAATTTATCAAATAAATTAGTCATTTTGTGTTCTCATCTATGTAAAACATAAAATGAAATACATTGTAACCTCTCATTTTCTAAGAAATGTATAAATGCATATTTAATTATCTATCTTGGTAATGATTACTAAATGAACATGTATTAATTGGTAAAAAGGATAATTAATATGTAAAACTTAAATCCAAAACTCAAAAAAAAAACCATTTTATAAAACTTCGAAGTTAAGTCAAATTTTATACTTCGGAGCCTCCAAAGGCCCAAACAAAAACCTCTAAAGTAATACATCAGAGCATCCGAAAATCTCAAATCGAATCATTACCTTCAAAGGACCTCTTTCGGAACATCCAAAACCAAAACACATTAGTGTTTCAGAGTAATTTTGAACCAAATAGTAAAATTCAAAAGCACTCAATCCATTTAAGTGCTTGAAACCTCTCCAAAAACCTAAATTCTTCTTCTCCAAACTCTCAATACCTCCCTTTCAGAGAAGACTCTCCATCTTCCCACTCTTTTAGAATCTCTATCTCAAATCTCTCCATCTCTCTTCCTGTCTTCTCCAACATCTCATCCAGAAACTCCCATTTCTATTCAAAACCCTAGCTTTCTCTGTCGAAATGGCTAGAACCAAAGGAGTAGAAAGCATAAGAAAGGAAAAAGATGATTCTTCACAAAGAAGAGAAACCAACAAGGCCAGATGAAAAGTTGATACAGTTGGGTTAATCTTTCTAAATATTCCATCTGATTACTCTAGATTTTCAGAAAGATATGAGGATAGGAGAATAGTAAAAGGGAAAATCTTCAATTTTGAAGCCTTTGGTATGCAATTAGAACTATCTGAATGGTTAAGATACCAAGGTTGGAATGAATTTGTGAGTTACAGAGGCAATCTATATCCTAGACTTATAAGGGCACTTATCCGTAATCTTAACACATGGATAGAAACATTGTGGATAGGAGAAATAGAGATTGAACTATCCACAAAGAGTTTAAAAAATTGTTTCAATCTCTCTAAAGAAGAAAAAGAGATAGTATGGCCTTTAAGAGCAAAACTGTTCTCAAATTTAGCAAAACCAGAAATAAATGAGAAGGAAAATTATCTTCATGCTAGTCATCTGAATGTGAATCTTAAGCTAGCATATCTTATTGTTATAAACAATGTTTATCCTAGAAGAGGAGCTACTGATAATGTGTCTGAAAAGGATGCCAAAATTATATAGGCATTAAAGAATAAGAGAAAAATGAATCTAGCTAAATTAATGCTAGATCACATTCACTTAATTAGTAGCACCACGAGATTGCCCCTACCTTATGAAATGGCTCTGACAAAACTGATGAGGGAAGCAGGAGTAAACTTTTCAAATGAAAATGAAGAACTCTCAAGAAATAGAGACACATTGGATGAGGAAACTCTGAAAAGGATGGGCTTTAAGCCAACAGCACAAGGTTAAATCACTGAAAAACCCAAAAGAGCAACTCAATTAAAGGGATCCAAACTTGATGAAAGAACAGAAAAGGGGAGATGTCACAGAACAGGTCACAGAACCAAGGCAAGAGCTCTCCTCACATGAAAGAGAAGAAGGAACAGAAAGATAAGAATTCATGAGTCCACTAATAGAAGCAAGAGAAGAATTCTCCAACAGAGAAGATCAATCTGAAGCTAAGAGAATAAAAGAAGTTCCAAGAGAGGAACAAAGAATTACCATAGAAGAAGTATTAGAAGAAACTTTGAGAGAAAATATATTTGAAGAAATAGCAATAGCAACCATGCCATCACACACTCCCATCAACTCCCCATCACCTATTCGACCTACTTACTCTCATCAATCATCCACCTCATCAATTCCCACTACACAACCAATTCCACAGCACCTAGAGAATAGACTGACAATGATTGAACACTATCTGTCTACTCTAGCTATTCAAATGAATAAAATGGATCATAATCTTTCCACTATTATGTCTTTTATAATCCTAAGAGCTGATAAGATTGACCAAAGACTTGATTCTCTATAATCTCTAACAGAATCATTCAGATGTCAAGCCTATCATCCTCATTTCTCTCCACCTCCAACTCACTTTCCATCACCTCCACATCACTTCTCTCTAGTTAGAACCAACTCTCCTATCACAACGATGTCTTCTCTCTCACACTCACCTCCTCATCCATCATCATCTTTTGCAATTCCAGAGGTTGCTCAACACCAGAGTAAACCTGTTAAAATTATCTCTCCATCTCCTCCAACTCAATCCCCTTCTTCATCACCTCTATTAGTTCCTGAAGTCTTTCCAAATATGCCTTAGGATTAACTTTCAAATCCTCATTGAGCCATTATTAGATATGGACAATACCAATTCTTGAATGGTACTTTCTTCCCTAAGGACCATTTGATGAACTGGCACGAAAAAAGATTTTTATTTGTTAGGAGAACTCTTTCTTGAATGAATTGATCAAGTTCCACCAGAATGAGACTCACACTTAGTTCATCCAGCATGGAGAAAAACTCCAACTCCTCCAAAATCTCCTTCAAAACCAACTTTTAATAATCCTGACATTCTCATTCGTATTGCTAATCTAATCAGGATGATTTTTTTTGAGTTTGCGAATAAAACCAAAATTAATTTTGAAGTTGCTAGAATATTTTACTCTCAAAACATCATTATACCCCCTCAAGAACTGCCATTTTCAGAACTTGAGGATCTTAACATTCTACATAGGATTCAACTTCATCCCAATCCTCCATTGACTCCCAAAGGTCACGCAATTCACATTCTTGATAGAGAGTCAATTCTTCAAGAGTACTCTGAGAAACTTCTTCAGATGCTTCTAGCATCAAAACTAATCAGAAAAGTGTTTCCATCTTCCTCAGGTCCTAATTAATTCTTTATTCTCACTAAGGAAGAATTCTCTTTCTACAACGATGCCAACCTAGAGGCCATTGCTGACAATCTTCCTTTCCCATACCCTCAACTTTCAGATCCCTCTATCCAAGATAGAATAAGACAGATAAAATCTCCACCAGTTACTTTTCAAAAACCAAAATCCTCACCACCACCTTCTACCAACCTCAAACCAAAACCACAACCCAAATCATCCTCTTCAATACCTTTATCTCAGCCTTCATCCTCCAAACCTAAGAGGAAGCCAAGAATTCCACCTCCCAAGGAACACAAAAAGGCTCCTCTTGAAAGAATAACTATGTACTATCGAGAGTACATAGCCTGCATGAATGCCAATACAGAAGCCCTCTTAAAAGGGACTCTTGTAACATTTCCTGAACTGCTAGACCCAAAATTTCGAGAGCGCATTAACTTTATCTATATATCAAGCTTTGGAACTATAGCTTATACACATGAACCTCCTATAGCAATTCCAAAGGATCCACTTTTCATCTCATCTCCTCCACCAAAAAGAACCAGATCATCTTCTAAAACACCGAAGCCCTCTATTACACCATCATCTTCTCAACCCAAACTCCCTCTTCCACCTGTCTTTCCCAAGACCTAAAAAAGAAACTCAAACCACCTCAATGACACTACTGCCTTTTACATTTTTTTCTCTCCGATGTAATTTTTCTTTCTTTCTGTAAAGAATTTTGACTTTGTGCATATGTTGTATTTGCAAATTTTTCATCAATGACAAAGTTTAATATGTATACAATTTTGGTCATCATTAGTCTTGAATATTATTATTTGTTTCTTTCTACCTTTTTGATTATGACAAAAAAGGGGGAGAAAATGTGAATATATAAACCGGGAGAAAATGTGAATATATAAACCAGGAGAAAATGTATATATAAACAGAAAGAAAATGGTATGTATGTATAAACTGAGAAAAGATGTGCATAAAAAAGTGATATATATGAAAATTTCTTTGGTATGAAATATGGTTAAAATAGTGTGCATCCATTCAAGGGGAGCTGCACTGAATTAATCAATAGAAATTTTATTGAAATATCTGCACATTAAGTTGCTTTAAATTTATTGTTAGACAAGTTTTGAAAGGTATATCACTTACTATTTTATCATCATTAAAAAATGGGAGAATGTTGAACATTCTATCTAGCTGGATTTTAATGATGAACATTCTTAACCAAGTTTTTATGATGAGCAAAGACATGAGTGAAACATTAAGGTACTAACAATTTCTTCTCAAGCATATTGCAGAAATATTATCCCATACATAACTTGAGAATAATCCTCATGATGATCAAAGGAAGAAACCAAGTTAATGCTCATAAAAAATAAGTATATAAATTTCATATATACTTAAAATAAGAAAACAGAGATCTTAAAGTCTTCAAAGCATGCTTCGAAGCTAACAGGAACATCTTCGAAGACATCAAGACATGCTTTAGAGTTAATTGAAAAACTTCAGAGTCAGCTCAAGACAAGCTTTAGAGTCATCACAACATGCTTCGAACTCGTCATAAACATACTTTGGAGTCGATAGATAAGCTTCGGAATCATCACAGCGTACTTCAGAACCAACAGGAAAGTTTTGGAGTCATCATAAGCATACTTCAGAGTCAACAGATAAGCTTCAAAATCATCACAGCATACTTCAGAACCAACAAGAAAGTTTCAGAGTCATCATGGCAAGCTTCGAAAATAAAAGACAAATTTTGAAGTCGTCATAGCACACTTTGGAGCCAACAAGAAAGCTTCTGAATCATCATAATATGTTCCGGAGTCATCATGGAAGTTTCAAAGTTGTCACAGTACACTTTGGAATCAACAAGATATACTTTGGAGTTAATCAGGCAAGCTTCGAAGTTACAAAGATATACTTCAGAGTTAATCAGACAAGTTTTGGAGTAAATCAGATATGCTTCGGAGTCATGAAGACATGCTTCGAAATCATGGAGTTACACTTTGAAATCAATCAAACCTGCTTCAGAGATATCAAAATATGCTTTGGAGTTAGTAAGCAATCTTCAAAGTTAGCAAACAAACTTTAGAGTCAGCAACCTTACTTTGAAGTCTTCAAAACCTTCGGAGTCAATAAGCAAATTTCAGAGTCATCGAACAGTACTTTGGAGTCATCCTTTCTAAAGCATCAAAAGTGCAAAAAATTTGAACTCTTCATTGCAAAGATCTGTCGCAATTAAGAAGGTTTACCATCATTTCGGAGATTTAATCAGAGTATCTGAAATCATTCAAAGGATATAATTGTTCACTCGTTACTTCGGAGTAACTGAAGAAGCTGCTTTGGAGCATCCGATACTCATGTGAATGTTAAAAAAAGTCAGTGACAAAGTTGCAAACTAATACTAGATTACTGCAAAGTTAGATGTCGGACAAAATGTAAGGCAAAGAAAAATATTTTTGAACGTTCGAAAGTCTACCACAATCAACAACGGAAAAATCTCTCTCAGCCTATAAAAGAGGCATTCAGATGCAAAAGAAAATATACATAACATATTGAATATACAAAAATATAAAGAAGATAAAGTTTTGAGGATTCAAAATCTTCTTTCAAAGTTCAACTCCAACGGCTACAACTCTGTCAAAGCTTTCAAAGTCTAAATCGCTTCTCAACCAAGGAGTTTGAATCTTTTACTGACATTACTTATTCATTTACTTAAAGTTCTACATTTATGTACAAGTCTGCCTAAGTAAGAGGCATTAATCTGTACACTTCTTTTCAGTATTTGGTAACACAAGCAGAGTGCTTGGTGTTTATGTATTGAGATAAGCAAGTAGGAAACTTCTTGAAAGGATACAAGTTCATTGGTGAGCTTTGAAAATGAACAACTTGTAAAAGTTTTTGGTTAACTTGGAAAACTCGTAAGTTGGTTGGTGAGCTTGTGGGAAAACCAAAGTGTATTTGATCAGGTTGATTAAGGTCTTAATGGAACCTGAGATCAATAGAGAAAACTGACTCAGAAAAGTGAAGTACGAACCCAGGAAGGCCCGAACCACTATAAAATTCTTGTGCTATGTATTGTGTAATTTGTTCTATTTATTCATTCAGCACTTTGATCATTTGATTTGGCCAAAAATTTTAAAAAACTCAATTCCTGTGCGGCCCCCCCTAAACTACATTGTGTAAGGAACCAATAGGTTCCAACCATTGATGATTGGGGACTACCTTCATCCCGAAAGACTCATGTCTTCCTATAAAAGAATGGTGTGAAAAAGAAAGAGAAGAGCTCACCTCAACCAAGACTGCCTAAGCTCTATGCTTGAGGGCCATTGTCGTCACCCTTGTCAACTGCCGATGAAGTATGGGCAGCAATTTGGGACAACTTACTAGACTCTAAAGTTTGAAGTTATCAAAAGCACGATGAGAATGATTCATTTAAACACCCAATGGTGGTTTCTTGTTACCACATTGTCTAAGGCAAAGCATCCACAAGCCAACTAAACTAGAAACGGGAGCGCTTTGATAGAAGATTTGATCATCAAAGAGAGCACTAGCCCCAAGGATTCGCCCTCTTCAATGTGGGTGATTCCCGGGTTACACATCTCCTCCATTATGTAGATGAATGCCATGGAGAAAACCCAGATTTGGACAAAATGTATTAGAACTTCGAGAATTTGCTCTCGCTAGAGGTAAAGGAAAAATTGGTTTTGAACCCTAGTAATTCAGGGTGCCAAAGAATGAGTTTCATTATAAGACATGTTCTTGTTATGCTTCCTTTCTAAGAGAAAGGAAGGAATTAAGAGATTCTTAACCAATTGGGACCAACATTTTGGTGAGAAGACAGCCAACTACATCCACAAGTGGAGAGACACCACTTAGAGCAATCCATAGTAGCTTAACAGAGATAGAGGAGGTTCATTTGTGCTTAGCAAAGCATTTGATCAAGCTAAAAAGAAGAAGATGAAGGCAATGGGCAACCCTCAAATGGAGCAAGTTTTCATGGAATCACATATTGAAAGAATACTTAAATACCTCTATTACATGAAGGTCCCTATCCTAATGGCAGTCCCAGAGATCAAACAAGTGTATTACTTAGGTTAGCCCATGATGCCACAAAGCTATGTTTGGGCACTTGTTCCAATATTAGGAGCTAGTACGAATGATGTCCCAAAATGAAGCTTATGCTATCAGAAGCTTTACATTCTTGCAAGTCGACAATAATAATGCCTTAAAGTGGATCGCAGAACTACTAGCTGAGATGTTTAGGTCTTGAGAGATATTATCTGAGGCATTTTTGCACTAAATTTATAAATACACTTCCTAGTTCTCCAAAGGATAAGTGCGTGGAATCAAATCTCTAAAAGGAGAGCATATTTTTGATTTTGCCCTAAGATGCCTTAATACCCGTCTTTACTGCCCCATGTTATGAGAAGAGGGACATATAGTCTGGGAATGCATTTTCACATTGGGTAAGGCCTTTTCGCTACTTAAAGATGTTCTGATTTCGTTTCTTGGGTTGCTCACGTCGTTTATCCAAGAATCATTAGAACCCATGGAGTTATCCGATAACATGAGGAATCTCATAACCGATGAAGGGAATGCTCCATAGATAACAACTGAGTCACCCGAGATGATGGCTATATTAAGATTTTGGGAAAACACAACCTTGGAAAAGGCAAGGCTCTAAGGCAAGAAGAGCCAATATCCGAGGTCCCATGTCCTACAGTTGAGGAAAGAGAAGCTCTTGAGCTAATAGACAAGCCAAAAAGTATGACATTGTCGCTCACTTGCTAGAATTCCTACAAAGTTGAGCATATATGAGACACTGTAACTTTCCAAGGAGTCCCAACAAACGCTTATTAATGCACTGGAAGATAAGTCTACAAAAGACCTATATCTTATAGAGGTTGCTACAATGATTGAATGTAACTAGACAATCACTTTTATAAATGATGATTTGTTGCTTGGAAACTTAGAGAACAATCATCCATTGTTGTAAATGGAGATCTAGTGGGAGAAAGAATTAACTACATTATGCTTAATCAAGGATTTGCGATAAATATTATCCCCCTTAAGGTGTTGAAATAAAATGGAATGTGCCTATTTGTGCTTAAAAGCACCATACTTGTAATCTAAGGCTTTAACCAAGAAAGCCAAAGAACTATGAGAACCATCACTTTGAGTCTCGACATTCAAGGGTTTTTCATGAAGGTTAACTACTATGTGATCAATGAATCAAAATCCTGCAACTTGTTGCTTGGAAGGCCATGGTTGCATCGCTATCAAGTTGTGGCAGCATATTAATGCTTTACATTTTATCAAGATGGTGTTATGAGGTGCAAAGAGATAAGAGTCTATGTCACAAGTTCCTTCATCTACCATAGGAATTCCATTCCAAATAGCTTCTCCACCAATGTCTTCATGCTATGAAATTGCCAAGGCCTTATCATAAGAGGACAATTAAAGCTTATGAAAGAGTTACAGGTGCTTAAAATAGCCAATGATGATGAGTTGTCAGTTTAACTCCTACAGCCACTGCAACCTTCAATTACTACCACTTCAATGCTAACCCCGCCAACTCAAAATGTGTTCACTTGGAGATAAGTTATAAATCCCATGACCCCATAATCTTTTGCCTTTCAGGAGGGGACTTCAACAGTAAGACCACCCGAAAGAGGGCATGGAAGAGGATCGACCAGACCATCAATGGGTAGAGGACAAGCCATACCCCCACCCGCTGTATTTTATTAGAATTGAGTGGCCAATTCTTGGCGGGCCCTTGCACCACCGAAACTAACACTGACTGAGAACACTCAATTCCAAATCAATACTCGAGGCACAAGGAGGGTAACAATCATTCCACCCATAGTGTTACCTTCAATGTTGAGTGATTCCATGACAACCTCAAAGCCAATACAATCACTATGTTTCGAGAACAATACCGAGAAGCCCAACAAAATAAGTCAGGAAGCTCCTTCCCACTCTAGCACAAAAGTAGCTGATGGAAAATAGGTGGATAGAAATTACAATTCATGTTGGTGGAGTACAATTGGCCCTTGACTTGAATGGTTGAGTTAGAAATCATTTAGAAAAAAGAACCTAAACCACAATGCCCAACAGAAAAGGAAAGCTAGTATTCAAGGAGATGGGCTTATCCTATGGGCAATGTCATACTTCTGATCTTTTACCCAATTAACTTCTATCAGCTAAGAATTTTCAAAAATTTAGCAAGGGATGTAGAGGGATGATTGACCTTCTTGGCATTTATCTCAATTAACCCTATATGTTGATAACTAGTCCTCTTATCCTAGTTTCGATCAAGGGAAAGATAAAGGGACTCCAGTACCCAAGAGATTAGATAGGCCTTGGCGCAGATGATGATATTGACGTGGAAAGTGATGAAGAGCATATCTCATATTACTCCTATATGAGTATCGGGTCAACTATCAATCCCACCATATAAGATTATTAGTCAGCTTCTACTAAATCCAAGACATCAAAGATATTGTGCCCCTAGTCAATAATTGCAAATTGTTACATGGTTTTCACCTCTCACAATGCATCAACAAAATAGGAAGAATTTGAATCCAATGATAAATAATCACAAGCAAATTCATAAGGACCTAATGATACAGACAATGAGGAAGTTGTTGACGACCCAACAATTCCCGAATCCAAGTCAAAAATGTCAAGCAAGACTCATGATGACAACATACAAGAGTCCCAACATGATCCAACTTCTAACCATTCAAAAGAAGAGGAAAGCAACGACTTTGATTCTCTCTTAGAAGAGATAACTTGTGTAACTCCACCAAGGTTAGAAGATAGTGGACAGCCAATAATTGACAAGCTGGAAGAGTTCAACCTAGGTATAAAGGAAGACAAGTGTCCTGTCTTCATCACCAAGTCACTACCTATTACACCTTGCCTAGGAGGCCTATGCATTTTATTATTATCCTATGATTTCTCCATTTCTAAGAAAAATATTTTGTAAAAATCTGGCAGTCTTCCCTGAAATATGAAACTATATACTCGTGCAATTATCTATCATATAAAACCATGATCTTCAAATAGAAGATAATCATTAATCTAAATCATAAAACACGCCCATCCATAACCACAGCTGCTCAGGACCAGTCGCACCATAATGGCAATAAGTTTATTGAATAATATACATTCATCAAAAATATCATAAATGAATCACTATGACATGCCAATACATTTCATTGTACATCAATTGAATCTTTTAAATACAATTATACAATTTTAGAATCCTCAATACATCATACCACTGGAATGCATCTTCAAATCTTCCTCACAAGCATCAACTCATAGTTGGAATTCTTTACCTGACCCGCCAACTAAAAAATTAAAAAGGTGTGAGTCCAAGCAAACTCAATAAGTATGCAATTTAGTAAAAATAGTACCAAATAAATCACTAAAAAGTATAATTAATTATAACATCATGGCATGTTCATGGTGTGCTAAACATAACATCCATGTAGTCACACTCATGTGCAAGATTGATTACACAATCTCATACTCTAGGCTCTCACAACCTCATGCTAATTCATGCTCCAATTCAACATTCATATATCTCCTTATTACCAAGAGTTTTCATCCTTTTATAATTTCATCATTGTATACAAAACATGAGATACTCTTTGCCCCATCCACCTATGCTTTCACAAAAGAAGATTACTAAAACATCTATCGTCCCCATCAATACTTCATACATATACAACTATACACGTGGGATATTCTTTATTCCTTTCATTTAGACATTCATATAACTTAATAAGCAACACTCATTGTAAACCAAGGGATACTTGCTATCCCCAGCAATCATGCATTCACCAAACCTAATAAACGTCAATCTTTCACAAAGTGCGGGATATCCTCCATCTCCATCCATTCATACATGCTTATGAACAAAACATGAGATATTCACTATCCCCATCCATGCACTCATTCAAACAAAAAAGAGTGTACTTACCTTAATGGGGTACAATTTCACCGTCCTCAAGTTCCGTGACTTGGCTTCCAATCAATATTCAATAACCCTACATATTCAACATGTATCACAATTTAAGTTGCATATATTTCAAATAGGAAATTCTACTCAAGTCATAAAATAGGTGAAACCCCCTTAATCTTCTCATTAAGGTTTATTCTTATCCCATTACATCTACCATTTCTAACCAACTAAGCATAATTCACAAGGGTCATAACCTACCCATATTGATGTTCACTTGTGGACATGTTTCTAATGCAATAAAAATGCATAGTTTACACTTTAGTGCATCCAATTTTGCTACCCAACCTTAATCTTTCTTTTCTCATTGCTTTGGGGCAACTAATATGCTGTTTTAATGCCCAATTAATGGCCATTTAAGGGCTGCCAAGAGACCCTTCAATGTCACCACGTTTTTCATTAAAACATTTTAACAAACATTTAACCTACATGATGTAATTCATTAATTTCAGCAATATGCCTTAGGTTCTATGCATTTTCCACAATATCATATAATTAGCATTATAATATCATCACAAATGCATCAGTTAAGCCATAAACTAATTAAATCGTTGCCCATTTACACCATCCACAAAATTTCTATATTTGCATATAACCAAACACCTAAAATACATAATTTAATGTCATTTTCAGCCATGCATTAAGGGGATTTTATTTTCATCAATATATAATGATTATTTAGATTAATTCACATCCCAACAACATCATAAATACATAAGCCATTAATCACTCCATTTTGTTACCCACATACATAATTTGTGAACCCAAACAATTGAGATGTTGCTGCCTAATAAAATGAGTAGCTATACACATGGGAATTTCGTGCCCACTCTCCATAAACTCATTGAAATCATACATCATATTCATCTCCCCCATAAATTTACAAATTATCCATGCTTAATTACCCTAAATAGCCCCCACAAATTTGATTTGAAACCCTAGCAACACTTGAACTTGAAGTTGAAGACCTTATACCAAATTTGTAGGGTGCCACCTTGCTGTCTGGTGGGGTGGTGTTGATTATGAGTAGGTGCCGACGATGCCAATTTGTTGTCTGCTAGACATGCATCCACTATTTCGATCATAACTTCTTTATTTCAAATCAAAATTGCATGATTCTTCTTGCATTGGTTAGATAACTTTGAAATCTACAACTTTGATGTTGATCACTTTTTCCCAAATCATTCTATAAATATGGAATAATTGCTATGCAATTGATACCATGTGTAATCTTCGGCTCCTTTTTGACATGTTTTGATACTTTCTCTACTCAATTGTCCTTGATATAGTTTTTATCTCTTAGAACTCTAAACATAAAAGTTATAGAACTTTTTTTTGTGTTTCCAGAGCGTCTTTAATCATCTCAATTGGAGGTCTGATGAGAGATTTATGCCCAAAATATGGATTAATGCTGAAATTGTCCAAAATTATCCAATTGCCTTCTTTTTGCACTTAACAACTTCATTTGTCTCCTAAATCAAAATATAAGAATATTGAGTATATTTAGGAATCAAATAAGTATAAAATGTTAAGTATTAAGAGAATAAATTATGATATTTTGCATTCTCATCAATTAGATCCTGATATTGTAATGCATTCTTTGCACATTTCACCAAGCGGCTAGTAAAGCAAGCACCAAGGAAGTTCAAAATTGACTTATAGCAACAAATCAATAATGAGATCAACAAGTTGCTGGAAATTAATTTCATTCGAGAATCAAGTTCCCGAGATGGATTTTCAACATTGTCCCAGTCAAGAAGAAGAATGGGCAAATCCGAGTCTACTTCGACTCCGCAATCTCAATAAAGCTTGTCCAAAAGATAAGTTCTCTGTACCACACATAGAACTCATCAACAACACTTCACTTTATGACACTCTTTCATTTATGGATGCATACTTTGACTATAACCAAATCAAGATGGTGCTAGCAGACAAGGCATCCACTGCATTTTGTACTCCAATAGGTATCTTTTTCTATAAAGTTATGTCATTTAGATTAAAAATGCAGGAGCTAATTACCAAAGAGCCATGTAAGTTATCTTTCATGATATTCTTCACGAACATGTGGAATGCTTTATGGACAACTTGGTGGTAAGATCCAATAGTCATGATTAACACCATGAGGATCTACGCAAAGCCTTTATGCACCTAGGGAAAAATAATCTGCACATGAACCCACTCAAATGTGCATTTGGAGTTGGGATAAGCAAATTCTTGGGATTTATCATCCGCCATTAAGGAATTGAGGTAGATCCATGAAAAGCGGAGGCTATTAGAAATATTCTCCCCTAAGGAACATAGATGATTTAAGAAGCTTGAAAGGTAAACTATCTTATATTAGAAGGTTTATTACTAACTTGGCGAGGAGACGTCGGCCATTCCACTACTTACTCAAGAAAGATACATGCTTTATTTGGGATGAAGCTTGCCAAAAAGCCTTTAATACCATCAAATAATTACTCTATAACCCACTGATTTTGGTTACACCAATCAAGGGCAAACCCCTTATTTTGTAAATCTCTACAAGTGAGCAATCGCTGGGGGCATTGCTTGCACAGGAGAATCAAAATAGCAAGGAATAAGTATTGCACTACCTTAGTAATCAATTGATCAATGTGGAATGCAACTATTCTCCAATTGAAAAGACATTTCTTGCATTGGTGTTCACAGCCTCAAGGTTAAGGCATACTTTTTTCCTCAGGAGATCAAGTTAATCTTTAGGGCAAATCCACTCAAATTCTTAATCACTCGCCCCATGTTACCAAGACGATTGGTGAAATGGTTATTACTATTATCAAAATTTGATATCACTTTTATCCTTTAGAAAGCAATGAAAGAGCAAATTCTAGCTGATTTTCTAGCAACACATCTAGTAATAAAGAAGTCATGCAAGAAGATTTGTCATTGGAAGAAGTGTTTATTGCACAAACAAACATATCCTAGCAAATGTACTTTGATAGTGTTGCTAAGATGATTGGCACCGATGTGGGGATTATCTTTATTTCACTATAGAAAAACATCATCCCATATTCCTTCTACTTGGGAAGAAACTACACTAACAATCAAGCAAAGTATGAGCCATTAGTCTTAGGCCTCCAAATTGCCCTCAATTTTGAAATTACAAGGCTGGATGTCTTCAGTAATTTAGAATTGATGGTTTAACAGTTAACTACTGAATATGAAGTTCACTAGCTCAATTTGCATTATTATTATGACATCACACAAGGGTTATTGGAACAACTCTCTCAAGTTAGCATTTAACATGTCCCAATAGTTGAGAACACAATTATTGAAAGCTTGGCAAACTTGGCAACTGCTCTTGCCATTGTAGGAAGCCAAGAAGTTGTCTAAGTTGTGCAACGAAGTCACACCCTAACTTATATGATGAAGAGAATGTCAAGCGAGTGAAATGTGCAGCTACATAGAGTTAATAATGGACGACTAGTGAACCCCATACATTGATTATCTGTAGTACGGGATTCTGCTAGAAGATTCATAGGAGAGGTCAACTTTAAAAAAAAAAGAGATACCCGATACGCAAATTACAATAATACATTATATCGCTACGCATATGATGGACTCTAGCTTTGTTGTCTAAATGTAGAAGAGATTCAATATGCACTTATGCAAACATGTTCTAGCAAATGTGGTAGACATCCATCTGGTTAAAGATTATACAGATGAGTCAAATGCCTAGGCTATTATTGTCCTACCATGGTTTCACACTTACTCCAGTTGGCCAAATCATGTCTCCAATATCAACTTCAATATCAACTTCATAGAGATATCAAGCATGTGCCACCATTGGAATTGGTACCCGCAAGCATTTTTAGCCATTTGAATGGTGGGAATTTGACATCAATGGTACAATTAGCCCTCCATCTTCCAAGGGACATGCCGACATTCTAGCAAAGACTAATTACTTCTCTAAATGGGCAAAAGCTGACTTATATAAGATAGTCAATGCTAAAGAAGTAATCATATTCATCAAGTTCAAGATCTTGTATTGATATGGTATCCCACACAGATCACTTCCGACGATGGAACTCCATTTAAGAATGAAGAAATGGAGAAGTTTTGTCGAAAGTAAGGCATCAAATGTGTTTTTCATATCATACCAACTATAAGATAATGACCAAGCAGAAGCATTTAACAAGACAATCCTAAAGATAATGAAGAGAATAGTGGATAAGAACTAGTGAGACTAGTATGTCAAATTGCCAGAGGTACTTTGGGCTTATCGCACTACTCACTGCACAAAAACTAATGCAACTTTATATGCCGTAATATTCAGAGTTGAGGCAATCTTATCTTTGAAAGTGTAATTGCTATCACTAAGAGTAGCAATGCACTCGAATTTCACAACAGATCAGCAATCCCAATTGCAATTTGAGGAACTTGATGCCTTAAATGAAAAGTTATTGCAAGCCAAACAAAGAATCAAATTCTACCAAGCTCATAGGGCTGAGGATTATAACCGATCAGTTAGATACCAAGCCTTTCAACCAAATGATTTAGTTCTCCAACTGAGAACTAATTAATGGTAAAGGGCCTTATATTGTTCAAGAAGCTTATGCTAATGACTTATATAGAATTGCAAGTAGTAATGGCATAAGAGAATTACCCATTAGTGGTCATTTCCTAAAGCAATTTTACATGTAAAGCAAATCATGAAGAAAAAAGAGAAAACTCAAGTAAGTTTGCAAGAATAGGTTGCTCAAGATGCATCTACAAGAATAGTCAAAATGAAACAAGAAGCATGAGTCAAAATGAGTAACCAAATCTTGCAACAACATTGTTTAGTAAAGAGAGCATACACTGTTTGGTTGGTTTGGTAAAGTAAGGATAAACAATTCAAGGTATTGTAACCAGAACGTAAGTTCTAAATGCTTGGAAGAAGTATAAAGAAAATTGATCCATTAATAGACCTAGTTGGGTCAACAAGCTTATGTGCATGAAAGTTCAATGAGATTCTCAATTTTCAACCTAAAGCAACAACTATTTGTTGTAATTCAATCAAGCAATAAGCAGTGGCTGACCAGCAACAAAATCAGCAACTCTTAGTAGTTGGCCGACCATTAATTGAACAAAAATATGTTGGTTTCCAAGTTGCTTTATCAGCCTCCAGGTGATGTCAACTTCCAATCAAGTAATAAGTGTTATTGCCTATCTATTCCAATGTCAAACAGCGCAGGCCACCTATCCAAATCAAAACAAAATCAATGGCTTTCGATAAAGCGATAAACATTGTTACCCATCAATCAAATGCCAAGAAATGTTGGCCCTAATCATTTGAGTATTGGTGCCTCTAAGCAATTAACAACCATCACTTGTTGCACGATTGAATGACAACAATGTCGGTTTTTTATTAGGCAATAGCAACGGGAATCTTTGTTGATTTTGTGGCCTCCAATTAAATAGAAACTTCAAGAGACGGCCAGCCACTAATGCAGTCAGCAGATTGGTGGAACTCGCCAGCCATCACCATCGGTAGCATCACGCCAATCTTCAGCATGTCCAAAATGGTTTAAGAGAGCTTGTAGACAACAGTTCATTGAATTTTAAATTCATATCTTAAAAGGGTTTGGTGCATCTCTTAAAATCCACAAGCAAATAATTCTCTTTGCTAGACAACTTAAAGGGTTCTGGTTTGTCAGTTGCTGGGTTCAAATGAGCAGCTCATACTGCAAATCCCAATCAAGTCAAAAATATGAATTGATGAGTTTTGGGAGGCGGTTTGCAAGTCTACAAAGGCAGAAATGCCAAACAAATTTTGTTGGCCTTAAATCAAACGCAGAAATACATGGAATTTCAAAATAGTTGGCTGGCCACGGAGCTAGATCAAAATCAGTGGCTTTTAACCAACATCAAGCAGAATCGATTTTTAACTAGGCTACAGACAATGAGAGCGAGCCGATTTCACCAGCCTCCAATCAAGCAATGAATGCTGCTGCCCCTCAACCCAACATCAACATCGCTGGCGACTAGCAAGACGCAACCAAATCGAAAATTTTGGGGACTCGTCGGCCCTCAGTATGTTGCTAATTTCCAACATATGTAAGACAACCTATTCCCAAGATGACAACATGGTATTTTTTGTTCTCAACAGACCATCAATAAGGGGTTTTCGTTACATGTTTACCTTGAATTAAAGCAAAACATGTGGATTAACAAGCTGTTGGTGTCATGTTTACAAGAGTAAGATATCAAGATTGTTAAAAATGTTTTGTCAGCCTCAAATTAAGCAGAAAAAGTTGCTGGCCTCAGTCAGAAACAGCAGATCAATAAGGCTCGCGTGCTACCAGCAAGGAAAATCGTTAATGGTGATGGGTGTTTGCAATGGGTTTTTTAGTTCAATCATGGGAAAGCACCTTCAAGCAAGGAGAACGAAAGCCCCAAATCCCTGAAATCCAAGCTATCAAAACTTGGTGAAATAGGAGAAACCTGAGCTATTTGTTGGGGTTCGAACGGTTGCTAATTGCTGTTTGGAATAGCTCAAACGACTGGCAATCGCTGTTTACCGCTAATCAATGGAGCTCTGGAAGCTGATTGCTGTTTGGGGAGGTTTATACAGCTAAAAATCTCTGTTGGCCACTGATGGGGGAAGCTTGATCGGCTACTGTTACTTGTTAAAGATGCGAGATCTTGCAAAATGAAAATACTCTCGCCGGCCTCCAACATTGCTGAATCTATTTGATGAAACTTCTGAATGGTGGAAAGAGGGTTCACAAAACAGAAGGCAGTTTGCACGACGGAGAAGGACGTGAATCGGCTCTGGCTAACAATTCAAAAATAATAAAATAATGAAGAGCTACAAAAGTCTGCAGTAACAATTAACTCATATGGCCACCAAAGATGAGCTAAAAATGTTATATCTATGTACTAGCTGTTGTACTGGTTGCTGAGTTATGCATCAATTGACCCTGCTGGCCTCTAAGAAATGCACGTGACGCTGTCTAGATCACAAGCAAAATTAGATGTGTCAACTCCATTCGATAGTAGATGGTATAGTCCCAAATCAACAGGTGAAAATGGTGCTGGATAGATCAGTGCTGATCATGCGGTCCAGTAAAATGCAGGTTGTGCGGTCTCAAATTAATGCAAATAGCGTGACCCAATTGCATGTCATTGAAACATCCCAAACAATCTCAGTGGATCAATTCCGAAGTTGCAATTAAACATATGCGATCTGCACCTTTAATTCCAAGATGAGGAATCTTATTGCAAATGAAGTGAGCCTCGTTGCATTGATCAGAAATTAAATATGGTACAGGGAGGGCCAGATCATCTGCTGGATTTACCCACATGATTTGACCCTGGGGGCCATTTGTTGGGTCATAAAATTGATTGATCAAGCTCATGACCTTTGCATCATTAATTGAATGCCAAGAATTAAAAGGCATCGTGTGGATCATGCATATTTAAAGTGTTACAAGTTTTGTGTGAATACCCTACATTTTCCGGCCACCAAATGTTGCTAAATAGATAAGGAAGCAACCACATCCATGCAGCTCGATGGCCACCAAGCAGGCCAACAAATTTGTTACCCAACATATGCACAAAGCCACCTCCAAGCACATGGAAGGTGTTCATTGCAAATTTAACCGCAAGAGTACAGCGTCAAGTTCTATAGTTTAGTAATAAGCGAATGTCGTATCCACAGTGATAATGTATTTCAACTTTTCATTAGCTATCATTATAGATAATTCTAACTCTATTTGGATAACTAAAGATAAATAATTCTTAATTAACAACTAAACAGAATAACTTTGAGTAGAATAAATCAATAGATGGAAATCCTAGAGGGTTGACTTCATTCATGTTTCATTCATGGCAATTTCAACTCAATTCTGATTTAATAATGCATAAGTTTATAAATAGAGAATCCCAATTCACTTAACCTCCTCTCCCAAGTGCTAGGTTAAATATCTATTCTCAAAATCTTGATTTTGATATGCCTATAAAAATCTGAATAATATGAATGTACTATGGTTCTCTACTGAAGATTTCAAAGAATATAAAAGCTCTCCCGAGTCATCTATAGTTTTATGTTGTGATATTTAGATCCTATTTAGGGTTACCTCTTCCGAGTGTCAAACATTAATTACACAATCATTTAATGGATAGTCAATCAATTGAACGCAGCACACACTAAACATCACAAATAAACCTAATTGCATTGCCTAAAAAGAAAGTCATTAATTACACCATGAACTCCACATAAAATCTATCTCTCCTCTAAAAAAGAGAGATTAGCCACTCATGATGTAAACAAATCAAGTAAATAAAATTCAAACATCATCATAGTTTCAATTCTAAGATAAAAACTACAAACACAAGGAAGGAAAACAATTAAAACCCAAAATAAACCAATGCCTTCCCCCTTTTTTAGTTTGTTCCTCACTCTCTGGTAATGATCTCGAACCTCTTGATCTCCAAGTTGATCTTCTCTCCTTCAAAGCTTCTTTAAAAAATCTCGAAAACTCCCAAGAACCTGAGCCCTGAAGTGCTCTCCAAAGCCCTAGTAAAATAAACTCCAAAGAACCTTTTTAACTTCTGTTTAAAAACCATCCAAAACAATAAATTATGCAATTTTTTCACAACCTGGTTGTCTTTGACGCCGGCGGTGCCAGGATGGGCACTCGCAGTGCCACCTTGCTGGATATGAGTTGGTAGGTGAGTTGAGTGGGCGCTGGCAGCTCCAGAATATTGTCCACTTGAGATATCTTCACTGTTTTGATCACGTATTCTTCATTTGTTATCGGAATTAGATGATTCTTATTGTGTTAGATAGATGACTTGAAGAGGTTCAACTCTTATGTTAACCACTCTTGCTGAATCCATCTCAATAAATGCCCAAAATAGCATCAAAATAATGCTTATTTACATTCAGCTTCTTTTTGAGATGATTTGTTAACTGAAAAATCAAATAACTTTATTAAATGTAATATTTCATCAGATTTAGTTACAAACCAATAAAACATGTCAAATGAGATTTTAAAACATGTGAATTTGAGTATTAAAACATAGTATATTATAAACTCTTCAGTAGGCCACCAAAAATGCTACCAAACTAAGCATGTTATCAACCACCAAAAATTGCCAATAGTGAATGCGAAAGATGAGTCTGAGACGAAATTAAAAGAGAGGTTTTTATCAAGTCTAACCTCGAGGGCTTCAAACAAATTAGGTGGCTTCAGCCAATATTTCAGACAAAGTGGTGACTTCATCTACGAGTAGATATGAGAAAATGTGATTTTCAATTTACTTTTGATTTGAGATAAGCATGATTGTCTGAGAAGATAATATTGGTTTACCTATGATTAGAAGATTTTAATTTATAAGGATTTGAGTAAATAATCTCTTTGACTTTATAATGTCCACAAGCTAAGCAATGAAGAATATATAGTTTGGAGCATGTATAGATGATTCAGAGTAATACAATTTCAATTTTCATAGGTAACTCAATTTGCATGACATTCAAAATAATATGTTATTAATTATGAAACATTCAAAGCTTTAAAGCAAATATAAATTTCTTAAAGATTTGAGACTTAAGATTAGAAAGTTACCTCTTTGTCTTTAATTGCTAAGATACTAAAAAATGCTTACTTGATTATCTTCAGCACCTCTGGATTTCTCATAGATGATTCTTCTGACTTCTCTTATTTCTGTAGCTCCTGCATAGAATCAATTACTTGGGTCTTCAAGACCTTGTTAGCTTTATCATATATAATTTCTTATATATCTTTAACAAAGTGACATATAGATATTCTATCAAGCTTAGAGGGAGACAAGAATTTCAAATTTTCAGAATCTATAACAGATATCATTAACACATAAAAGTTCGTAAATAATTTAACCCTAAGCAAGAATGTTGTGGAATGATTTGGCCATGGAAATCTCTTCACAAGTTAAATTTTTGTAGTTAAGATTAACTTGCGAAGCCTGTTCTGATACCACTTGTTGGTCCAATGTAATAGGCTCAAGAGGGGAGGGGTGAATTTAGCATCTAAAAATTATTATCAAATAAAAATTAATGAGCTAAATAGAAGTTGTGATGCAGCACATGTGCAATTTTCATATATATTTGTTTGATTATAGTGACTGTTTCACTTCCAAATTTAACTTCTTTTAGCTATACTTATTTCAAATAAGTAACTGTGTGTGTAGTGATATGTGAAATGTGATGATGAAATAATTATATGCAAAGTAAAATAATTAAACAGACAATCCACATAATAATTTTTATAGTGGTTCGGGAACCCCATCCCTACATCCAGTCTTCCAAAAGCACACACTCATTGTACCTTGGGTTTCACTATGTCTCATATAATTGAAATACAAAAGTGCTTCTAACACTTCTTCTAGATTCTAACTCTAGGGGACGTAAATAGTATTCCCAACCCTCTTCTGGATTTCAATTCTAGGGGATATAAACATAGTGTTCCCAATACTCTTCTGATTTCACAAGCTCACTAGAAAACTCATTGATTTTGAAAATCACTAGCAAACTTATTGATTTTCTAGAGCTCACCAATAACTCATACAATGTGGTTTTCTTGAGCTTATAACAAACTCACATAGCTGATTCATATCACTCATTTTTTCATATTATATTGCCTCTTTTGCTAGGCTGATTTGTATATAGTTTGAGCATATATAAAATTATAACTCATTGAAGCATATCAAATATCAATACTTCAGATATATGATTAAGATAGAACTTTTAGGCTCATTATCTATCAGCGCAGTAGAGACTAATTATCCAGGAGGAAGCATAGTCCAATTGAGAGATGTTACTTGTTTAAGCTTTGTTCATATTTTTCTATCAACTTTCTCAACCTTCTTCATTGATACTACACTACCTTTATATTGTTTTAGAAATTTTTGCCCATTGGAGATAGCTGATTTTCTTTAAACGTTGAAGATCATTTTGAATTTTTTTACATTGAAAAGATATCTTCTTGATAAACTCGTTTATAGTTGAAAAGCTTGCAGTGCCGTCCTTTAAGAAGATGTCTTTCCTGTTTTGGCAAACACTGGGTAAAAACATTTCTGCATGATCGACTCTTTCATTATTTTGGAAAGATCCCATTAAGCCTAAAGAGATATAGCCTCTAAAAGTTGCAAACTTTATTAGAGTGAAGACCGCTTTCCTTTAAATTTCTTTCCATCTTTAGTTAAGCTCAATTTGTCCAATTTATTTAACAGAATCTACTCCGAATGAAAGTTTGACCACAGAGTATAGTCAGTGATGTCTGGTACAAGTAGTCTCTACTCATCATGATATGTCATAGATATTCAGTCGTATTTTATCTGAGGACTTTGTCTGATCAAGTCTTGGATTATCTCTTGTAAGTAACAGACAAATTAGCTTTGAGTAGGTCCATATAATAGACAACTTCATCTATATAAATTTATCTAAGATTGTTATAGCATTTTATTTTGTCTTCTAGTTTGTCTGTTATAAATGACAGATGAATTGTAGAAGCACAAACGAAGTTCTTATCTTTAGTGCTCATTAAATGAAGTTCTCTTAATAGATGAAGTTCTTTCACTAGATGAACTAGCTTTGTTTATCAGTTTGTCTGTTGTAAGTAATAGACGATCTTGTTAGCGTGGATAAGGCTTCTTCGCTATAGGTGAGATTACCTTATCTGTTGTTTGTCTGTAGAGATATGCAGATGAAGTTGCATGCCATAGATGAAGTCTTTTAAATGGTTCATCTGATGATTTATCTATCATAAGTGATAGATGAAGTTATGAGGTGTGGATGAATCCTCATTTTAGTCATTTATATAATAGGTTATATGTTAGAAGTAATATATGAATCATTGAAGAATAAATAACTAATTTCTTTAGTAGTCGTCTGATGGCTTGTTTGTTGCAAGTAGCTGACGAACTTGCAAATGAAGACAACAGACAAAGTTATTCTTTTGTAGTTACTATGCTACTTCTACTTCGTCTTCAATATCTTCTGTCAAAAATTATATATGAGTTCTTCGATCTTATTCAGCCTTAGATAGATTTTATATGAGAGACAAATGCTTAAATAATTTGATTTGATTTTAGCTCTTCATTTGTCTAAGTTCAACTTCATTTCACCTCTGCTTCTGCAAGCAGAATTCATCTTGCGAACAAATATTGAGTATAAGCAGTTTATCTAACTAGTCCGTAGAACAGTTTGTCTTAATCTTTCTTAGGTAGATGTTCTCAGATACTAACTTTATCCGTAGGAGATTTATTCAATCAGTCATTGAGGCTTGAGCTTCATAGCTATAGATACTCTTTGTCGATTCTTTTTAAAGTTTTAGTGTCACTCTTTTTGAGCATTCTTCTCTTCTTTCTATCAGTGGATTTTGCTTGTTGATGTATTCTCTGTATATGTTGTCAACTGTATTTGAATTGTTTTCCTATATATTTATATCTGTTTCTGCAATGCTCGAGAATATAATTTTTAGTACTATAAATATTCACTCATATGTTGTTGTTCATTATCAAAACTTTGTTGTTTGCCATATACATTATTTAGTTCAATCAAAACTTCATAAAACAAAACTTGAAAGACTTGAAATCTTGCAAAATGTTGGAACCCATACTCTATTAATGGGTTTTGGGGCAAGTTCTAGGGTGGTGGCAACTCCATTAATGGAGGTTTAGACCCAATTGTTTAAGAAGGATGACTTGGGGAATGAGTTCTTTGAAGCTCGAAGATTAAGAAGGAGATGATGTTTCGATGTCAACTCTTCAAATGTTAACTTGAAAATGACCTTGTTTGTCCATGCTTGAGAAACTCAAGGGTGTCTAACCTCCATCAATTGTGATGTAGCCTTGGAAATGGGTATCTCATCGATGAAACTTAAGCCTTAAGCAGTGCTAAGTTCGGTTTAGAATGAAAGACATTTCACTTTGAATTTTTAAAAGAGAAGGATTGCACATTAATGTGGTTTAACAATTCCTAATCCTTAAATAAATCCAATTTAAGGAACTTGAGAAGAGCGAGAATGAATCCCAAAAGAACTCATTAGTGAGTTGTAATCAAGTGAGCCCCATTCGAAAGTTAGGCCCACGGATCATGGAGACGATGGCATGGAGCCCACCTACTTTCTAAGTTGTCTAAGCAAGATGACTTAGTAGTCCCACTAAGCACTAATTATTGTAATTAGCCTAATCTCAACCTATCACCCTACCTAATCACCACGAGCATGTCACTCCATCATTTATAACCTGGAATTAGGGTTTCTCATAAGTTAAATGGCAGAGATTGTCTGCTTTCATTCTCCATGAGATATTAGAGAATGACGTCCATTCAAATTATCCATTCACCTAATTCTAAGACCGAGTTATTGAGTCAACCCTAACAATACTATCATGTTTAATCAAACTCAGTCTACCTGGTTGTACTCTTCCTAAGCTTCTCATGGGCAATCGAGAGAGTTGAGTCTTTACTAAGCCATCCAGGTGTGACTCATCGAGTCCAAATACAATCTATCTGGTTATACTCTTTTTAAGGTTCTTGTGGATAATTGACAATGCTGAGTCATTGACTAGGTCACTCAAGCATGATTTACTGAGTTAAATCCAGTTAGTTTGGTCTTACCTTTCTTAAGTTTTTCATAGGTAATTGAGAGAACTGAGTAGTCACTGAGTCCAAATACCCACTTTATCTAGTTTTATTCTTCTTAGGCTTCTCTTAGAAATATGAGATAGTCGAGCTATCGAGTCGTTAAGTTGTGACTCACCAGGTCAAACCCTGTTATGACCTAATCAAAGTCACTTGTCCTTTTTAGGCTTCCTATGGTTATAAAAAAACCGAGCAACCCCTATTACTTATTTTCTTTTTGTTATCTTTCAGGTCTAAATATAAAAGAAATCACCCGGTTTTGATTCCACCTAGGACAAAGCAATAAGATCAAAATACTCATTCTTTAGGTTAACTCAGAGTCTAGCAATTCAGTCTAGAGACATGTTACCCTATCCACCACTGGCTTGAGACGATCTACTAAATTTCAAGCCATTGCAATGTGTTCAATGACCTTAAAGACAACACACCCACTTAGAGGAGAGTGTATTTCATTTTTAGGTCTCTAAGTGCACTATACTTTACCTTTTAATCAATAATTTTTTTCCATTATGGATATGTAATTAGGGTCACTTGTGGTTTGAGATGTGAATATGCAATATCCTTATGTATACACACAATAAGTGTAATTAATCGAGGACATCAATAAAATAGAAATTGTTTTATTCATCCAAATTACAATGTTAAAGTTTTGCTCCATTATTTTTGTTCCTCTTTTTGTCTTATTACATGTGAAAACATTAGATCTGATCGATTTGTCTTACAAGCCTCTTTCTCATTTTGTGGGCGGATACCAAAGTTTTCCACCATATATGCTCCAAATACTAAGGGAATATAATTGATGGATTCCTTAAGAACAACCGTAGATAATATATAGAGAAAGGAAGCCTCTTTGCGTGTTCAAGTTCTACAAGGAATGAGACTTATCTGTTCACCTGTGTCACTATACAATCCAAGATCCACTTAGATTTGTATTACAACGAGGACACACTGTTCACAAATAACACATCTTAGAATATTTATACTTTGATTAAAAGTGTAAGAATTAACTTGAGCCTAGTTTGGTATCATAGCTAGTTATAGTAAGAGTTTAAAATGTTTTAAAGATTTTTGCTACTCATAAATGTTAATTTTGTTTTAATAAAAGTATGAAACAAAGTTCTTTTAGCTCTCTTTTGAAGAGTTTAGACACACAACATTAGCCCCAGGAGTGCTTCTATGGGTGTAACTAAATATGTAACTATTATATATGTTAGTTATATTACATATATTCTATAATTTATATGATATATGCCATATATTACATGCACATATATTTTATATGCATTTGTCTATATATATTATTTTTATATTATTTCATATATTTGAATGGATTAAATAAATTAGATTATGAACTATCTTAATACATTCCTTTTAGTAATTTTACATACTGAAAAGCACTTAAAATATTTTGGCCAAACACATATTTAAGTACTAAAAGTGCTTTTCAGATAAGAAGTTAAAACACTAAACAACTTAGAGCATTTTCTCTACTTCTAAAATCACTTATTGTAACAGCTGACATTTCACAGGTAGGCGAAAGAGGCCGCGTCCTATACGCTTCGCGCTTCGAATCTCTCCCCGGTTATCTTTGCCGGATTTTTTAATCCGCAAGGCGGTAAACAACCAAAGAAGTCCCTGCCGAAGACGTGCAGCAACATCACCAGCCAACGGCGTTTTCGGGTCGTGAGGATGACACCTCCACTCCTCACCCGCTTCATTGCATTCTGCAGCTAATCTGGTCATTCCAATTGATTGATGGCATGCGTCATCAAAATCGCTTCAAGAATCAAAACGAGAGCACCCCATATCTTCTTCCCTCTCATCTTGTACCCTTTACTTCACCCACCTCGCCTTCCTTGTTCTTCACCCCTCTTCTCTCCCTTTTCCTCTTCAACTCCAAAATCCGACCTCCAAAATCCCTCCCTAACTTCTCTTCAATCCTCCCCAAATGCACTTCTGTACGACTCCAGTGACTACGAAAGTGAAGAGACCCAACTGTCTGACTCTTCGGACCACAGGCTTGATGGATTTCTCCAAATTCTCTCTAAAACCAAGGAAATCTCCTCGGATGATGATTTTTTGGCCTTCCTCGATGAGTCCGGTGTCCAACCCACAACTGGATTGGTCTATGATGCTATGCGAGCAGTAAGGAGTGACTGGAAATTGGCTTTTCGGGTTTTCAATTGGGGTGAGAAATGCGGTTGTAATGGAGTTGGGGCTTGGAATTTAATGGTTTGGATCTTGGGTAAGCAGAGGAGGTTTGGTGCAGCTTGGCGTTTAGTGCGGGAGATGCACCTATCAGCAATGGCGACACGCCAGGCTCTACTAATAATGATAAAAAGGTGACTAATCATTTTGCTTCAATCTGTGGCGGATGTTTGAAGGCTGGATTACCAGCAATTTCATTCTTAATAGTGTTATACCACAATTAGGTGATCGATGACCTTTTACCTGGGCAGCCTGACATGGATGGATGATGGATTACGAGCCCAAAAGTCAGAGAACTTAGAAGGATTATCTAGTATTGTAAAGATAGGAAATTCGCATATTCAATTCTATATTAGGATCTGTATACATATCGTATGAAATGGTGAATATATGCTAAAATCAATGATTGAAAATTGCTATCTAAAATTCCTAGGCAGCAAGTCTCTGTCTTCTATAAGAAGAGGTGCTTGGCTTGAATTTTGATGCTGTGGTGTGACATCATAGCTAATACAACTTGATCTTTTGCATTACATTTCCCTCTGTTTTTTCTCCGTTCTCTTTTCCATTCTCTCTTTGCTTCTGTTCTAACACCAAGTTGCTGTTCAAGTAAATTTGGGATGATGTCAATTTCGTCTTAGCCTTTCTACATGGTATCAAAGTTTGGATGATAATTGGCTTTTCATTTGATGATGTTTTGCTTCTGAGTTTCAATAAAATTCCTCCTTTTCAAGTCTTACATTTTTTTGGTTATAATCCAAGTATATCAAATTCAAATTCTATTTTCCCTTATATTCTCAGGCTAAGAATTATAGGAATTGGAAAGTGTGGCTTCATAATTATTTGATTAGGCAGGATTTTTGGGATCTTATTGGTGACTTTTCTCTGAACATAGAGTGAAGCAAAATGAACTTGTAAGATGGGAAAAGGAGAATGTAAAGGTGCTACATGCAATCCAAATATGGTGTAGGTTGGCGGCACTATTCATCAGTTGTAAAATGCAAAAGAAATGTGAAATTCTTTGGCCATCGTGCATGAGAGGACAAATAACGCTAGAAAAGCTATTTTAGAAGTGAAATTGTGGTCCATCAAATAAGAAACGACTTTTTGGTGGTGTCTTCTAGGAAGGTGAAGGATATCTGCAGTCACTTGAAGGGAACTGAGATTAAAATGGACAATGATGCTCATTTAGCGATTATCTTGGAAACTTTAAGAACCAATTTGTCTCTTTGAGTGTGTTGATTCAACAAAATAAACTGCTTTTGGAGGAGATAGTTAGCATGTTATTGCAAGGGAATGAGCTTTTATGTTAGAGGATGTTTTATTTTTACAAGCACAAGGTCGGCCATAAGGTGGAGTTAGAGGATGTGGTTGAGGTGGTTTTTGTAGATGGTGATGCCATAACAAAATTATTGACAATAAAATCAGCAAAATTTTTGATCATATAATGACAGCAATGGCTACAGTAACACTCAAGGAATTCAAACATGTTTGAACATTATGCAAAGCAATTTTGAAGGAAATATTGTTGAGGAGTAAGGAGATAGCATAGAGCAAGCTGAAGCCTTTTATGCACAATGCAATCATCTGCATTGAACTCAATTAAGCTGAAGCCTTTTATGCAATGCAATTAACTTGGTATGTTTTAATCATATGATGCTAAGAAAGGGTCTGTTCACAGATGAAGTGCCAATGCTAGGATTGTCGGATATTATTACTAGAGAAGGGTAGCATCACCTTATTGGACTCAAATTAAAAGCTAAAAACTCTTTCAAATGTGTTTCTATAGTGAGAAAAAAAATTGATGTTAGTATGACAACTTATAGATTGGGGCTATAAAGTGAAATTTACTAATGTTTGATATTATATTCTAACACAAAATAATAAAAGAACTATAGCCCATGGGAAAAAGCAGATCATTTATTTGTATTTATGATGGAATTACCTTCTAAAAATTCTATCTTTGAGATTGCAAATTTATAATACTTGAGATTGAGATATTGCAACCTTCTAAGAATTAGAGACATGTGAAGAAAGGATTTATAACTAGAATGTCAGTCATTAAGTTTGATGGAGATCACACTTGTGAGGTGTGCGAATTGGTGAAAGGGATTCAAAATTCATTCATGTCATCCACCACCACAGTGAGAGAACCTTTTGAAGTCATTCATAGTGACATTCTGGGGTAGAGGACAATTGAATCACATACTAGGTTGACGTATTGAATATCTTCTATTGATGAATTTTCTTATTGTACTTAGATTTATTTTCTATTCAACTAGTTAGAGATATTTGATTACTTTAAAGAAAATCTGTTCAATTGCAGAACTAAGATATTGAGAATTGATAGTGATGCCAATTATTTGCTTTTGGATTTCACTGCATTCCTAAAACAGCATGGAATGAAGAGACTATTTATTTTTCCCAGAGGCATTTACACTTTTACTCTTAAAATTTATCCATAATTAGACTTTTATTAACATTTTGAAAATAATTACAAAAATAACAACAACTAATCAAAATAATTTTATTTTTACCAATGACATTATGCATCATCTAGAGTGCGCCAAACAACAAGCTTTTTGTGGTTTCATTTTTTAAAAAGACCAGGAACACTCTCAAAATAGTTGAGTTAAGGTAAAGGAGGAAAATGGGGCACTCGGCCTTTTTGCCAATCCACCAAGGGCCTTTTTGTAAAAATTCTTTTTCTTCCCCTTTGTTGATAGCAATAGATAGGGTTTTGCAAACCCTCAAACTTTGGACGCAAGGCAATGTGATAGTTTCAACATTGGCCAATGGTGATGGACTGCTACGTTGTTACCAACAATGGGCTGGGCATTGTAAGACACTAATGTTACGACTATAGCCACATGCTATTGGATTTCAAGGGAGATTACTTCTTGTGTGGCCCTATCGCACCATGTTGATGTTACCACTCTAATTGAATTCTATAGATTTTGTAGAATTTCAGATTCTATTCCTGAGATTTAGGAATTATTTCCTGTAATTTAGGAATTCTTTCTCGTAATGTTTATTGTAGAATATTTCCTGTTATTGTTTTTTAACTAGAACCAGGGTTTCTTTTCTTTAAATACTTATAGGTTTGATTTGTTTTTGTTATTTTAGGAAAATCTCTCATTAAGAGAGAGTTCTCTTAGCTGTTAGTCTTAAAAAGGAAAATTGATGGTCCTGTACCAATCGTATTCCTTTTACTCTGTATATATTGTATAGCATTGTATGAATAACATGATCAAATATTCTTCTCAAAAAGTTTCATGGTATCAGAGCAGTAATCACCTCTGTCCTTTTCATCTTTCCGATCTCAAATGGCCAGTGAAATACCAACTTCGTCTTCTAAAGTAATCTTTGTTCCCGAGGTTATTTCATCATCTTCCAATACCCTTCCCAAGTCCTTAGTTTTGCCTATCACAGGGCACAAACTTAGTGAAAAGAGCTATCTCCAATGATCTAAGTCTGTCATGTTGTATGTATGTGGAAATGGTAAGGACGACTATTTCACCGGCGATGCCAAAGCCCCATCTTCTGATGATTCGAAGTTCAAGCAATGGAAAACTAAAAATAGCATGGTCATGTCATGGCTAATAAACTCTATGACTAATGAAATCGGAAATGATTTCATGTTCTACCAGACAACAAAAGAAATATGGGATATAGTAAAAGAATCTTATTCGAACAAGGAAAACACCTTGGAGCTGTTCGAAATCAAAGGCATTTTCAGTGACTTAAAGCAGGGCGATCCCTCTGTCATCCAATACTTCAACACTTTAAATTGGAATTGGCAGTAGCTATACTTGTTTGATGAAATTACATTTGATTGTGCTGGGTGTAATCAGAAATATAAGAAATTTGTTGAGAAAGAAAGACTCTTTAAATTCCTTCTTGGACTAGACAAGAGTTATGATGATGTCAGAAGTCGTATTCTTGCAACGAAACCTCTCCCTTCTATATAAGAGGCCTGAGCAGAAGTCAGTTGAGAGGAGAGTAGAAAAAAGGTGATGCTCGGAAAAATATCGTCTCCAACTTCGAAGGGAAGCTCAACCATTGTTGTACATACTCCAAATTCGGGTAATCAGAATCGTTGAGGAGGAAGACCCTAGTATAATCATTGTCGTAAACTTGGCCACACTCGTGAAACTTGTTGGCAACTCCACAACAAATCGGCTAATTGGAAACCGAGAGGATCAATAGAAAGCAGAGAACTGAAGCGAGCAGAGACGGGAAAGAGACTGAAAAAATTAGAGATCAATTTACCTTTTAACAGGGAGCAAATTGACTTGATTTAGAAACTCATCAGTAACGTGCTATCCACATCTCAATCTAAAACCTTAGGGTCAAGTCTAATTGCCCAGAAAGGTAATTTCTCTTCTGCTCTAAGTACTAAGGCAAAAAAATACACTCAGTGGATAGTTGACTAAGGAGCTTCTGACCACATGACTGGTAATATAAATCTTTCCCACAAAATCAGATTGTGTACTAGAAACTACATAGTACGAATTGCTAATGGCTCAATGTCTAAGGTGGCAGGTGTTGGCATGGTTATTTTGTCGGAAAAATTAGTCCTTAATTATGTTCTATTTGTACCTAAACTCACCTGCAATCTGTTATCTATTAGCCAACTAACTAAAAGCCAGAATTGTGTTACTAATTTCCATATTAAACATTGTCTTTTTTAGGACTTGGAATTGGTGAAGACGATTAGCAGTGCTGAGGAGTGTAATGGGTTCTATCTCATTGAGACTCCTCATCCTTTAAGGAAACATGTTCAGTTTGCTAGTTGTGTTTCAAGTGTTGATTTTACTTCTGTTCTTTCAAGTTCTATTTTTCCAAATTCTATCAATAAAAATAGTGCTATCATGTTATGGCATTATATGTTAGGACATCCTAGTTTCTTGTATTTATAAAAGCTATTCCCTGAACTATTTAATAAAATAAATCTCGGTTTTCTTTAGTGTGAAGTTTGTTAGTTAGCAAAGTATGTTAGAACCAATTTTCCAGTACAAGGGTATAAAAATTCTCAACCTTTTGTTCTGATTCACAGTGAAATTTGGGGTCCCTCAAGAATAAAAAATATTTCTAGGACAAAATGGTTTGTCTCCTTTGTTGATGACTATACTCATGTTACTTGGGTGTACCTCATGAAAGAAAAATCTGATGCGGGATCAATTTTTAAAATTTTTCATCAAATGATTCAAACTCAATTCCAAGCAAAAGTAAAAATATTTCGTTCTGACAATGCTAGAGAATATTTTAATACTAGCCTGGGTGAGTACTTTGTTCATCAGGGAATTATCCACCAGAGTTCATGTCTTGATATACCCCAATAGAATAGAGTGGCAGAAAGAAAAAATAGACACCTCCTTGAAGTAGCCAGGTCACTTTTATTTAGTATGAATGTTCCTAAATTATTTTGGGGTGATGCTATGATGCTATCCTAACTACTACCTATCTTATCACCTAAATGCCTTCTAGAGTCTTAAAATTTATCCATCTGTTCGTCCAATATCAAGTATTCCATTAAAAATATTTGGATGTACAGCCTTTGTTCATGTCCATTCACAAAACAGGGGTAAACTTGATCCTAGGTCTATTAAGTGCATATTTTTAGGCTATTCTCCCACTCAGAAAGGATCTAAGTGTTATTCTTCTGAGGAAAAAAAAATTTATCACTCTATGGATGTTACTTTCTTTGAAACACAAGCCTTTTATCCTAAAAATTCCATTTAGGGAGAGAATAAAATTCACGAGTACAATTTTTGGCTTGAATCTAAAAATCCTAATTATATTAAGTCAAGTTCGAAAACTGTTCCTAGTGAGTGTACGTTTCCTATTGTGTTTACCTTTGATCCAACCTCTCCATCAAATTCGGTCTCTACTGTTGACCCATCTTTATCTTCCGAACCTACTACCCCTGTTCCTAAAGCTATTCCTACTCAACTTATAGGAAATCATGAACTTCTAGTGTATTCCAAGAGGAAAAGGAATCAAGAAGAGATAGAACCCTTCACACTTCACCAGCATGGCCAGGAATCTGATCCAGACGATGTAAGTCCAGGTATTGTCCAAGAACCCAAAATAATTCCATTTCAAATAGCAACCTTGATTTGCCTATTGCATTGAGAACAGGAGTTAGGTCTTGTATTCAGCATCCTATTAATAACTTTGTCTCATTTGGGCGTTTGTCACCAAGATACCAAGCTTTTGTCACTAACCTTTACAATCTAGAAATTCTGAGAAACATATATAAAACCTTAAAGAGTCTCGAGTGGAAAAATGCAATCAATGAAGAAATTAGGGCACTGGAGAAAAATGAAACTTGGAGGGTTACGAATCTTCCTAAAGGGAAACAACCGATTGGTTGTAAATAGATTTTCAATGTGAAGTATAAGGCTGATGGAAGTTTAGATCGCTACAAAGCAAGACTTGTAGCAAGGGGTTTGCTAAAAAATATGGAATTGACTACCAGGAAACATTTGCTCCTGTTGCAAAGCTCAATGATGTCTTGGTTTTGCTCTCTCTTGCTCCAATTCTTGATTGGCCTCTACTCCAGCTTGACATCAAGAATGCATTTCTTAATGGTGACCTTGAAGATGAAGTCTACATGGAGATTCCTCCTAGATTCGAAAGCACCAGGAATGTTAACAAAGTTTGTAAGCTAGAGAAATTGTTATATGACCTCAAGCAATCCCTGAGAGCTTAGTTTGATAGGTTCACTAAAGTTATCAAGAAGTATGGCTATATACAAGGACAAGCTGATCATACTTGTTTCACAAAACATTCACAGGATGGAAGAGTTGTTGTTCTTATTGTCTATGTCGATGATATTATCCCAACAGGGAGTTATGTGGAGGAATTATAAAAGTTGAAAGGTGTCCTTGCCACGAAGTTTGAAGTCAAGGATCTTGGAACTCTTAAATACTTTCTTGGCATGGAAGTAGCCCGGTCTAAGAAAAGGATTATTGTCTCTCAAAGGAAGTATGTCTTGGATCTTCTTAAGGAAACAGGAATGTTAGGGTGTAAGCCTGCTACTACCCCAATGGAATCAACCTATAAGGCGGGCTTGGAGAAAGAAAGTCCTCCAGTTGATAAGGGAAGATACCAACGTCTTGCTAGTAAATTGATTTACCTCTCTCACACATGGCTTGATATAGGTTTTTCTGTAAGTGTAGTGAGTCAATTCATGAATAGTCCAAATAAAGAGCATCTTGAAGCCGGTTACAAGATATTGAGATACTTGAAGATGACACCGAGAAAGGGACTGTTCTTCAAGAAAAATAATAAGAAAAATGTGGAGGTGTATTCTGATGTTGATTGGGCAGGATTTGTCACTGACAAGAGATCAACTACAGGTTACTACACATGTTTGGGGAAATCTAGCGACTTGGCGTAGCATAAAGCAGTTTGTAGTAGCAAGTAGTGCCAAAGCTGAGTTTAGGGCACTAGCTCTGGGAATTTGTGAAGGTATGTGGCTGATTCTTGTGCTTAAGGAGTTAAAAATGGAGATAGGTGAGCAAATGAAAATGTTCTGCGATAATATGGCAGCTATTAGAACTGCAAAGAACTTAGTTCATCATGACTGGACAAAACTTATGGGGTTGGATTGCCACTTCATCAAGGAAAATATTGAGGAAAGACTGCTAGAGCTGATTAATTGTAATGCCTCAGGGTGTTAGAGTGAGAAAATTTCTTAGATCATCAATTTGGGACAAAATGTACAGAAATTTATTAAGCGTGAAGAGATTTGTTATGAAATTAAATGTACATGGTAATTAAATAATATTATCCTTATTTATTTGAGGGGACTACGCACATTTTATTGTATCCATATTGGTTATATTTATGTGAAAAAAATGATAGCTAAACATATGAGAGAAGGTAAGGGATTAAGTGAAGAAAAAATGGAGGAAATAGGGGCAGCCGGCCAGGCGTTGCGGCGCCCATTGCAAATGTGGCTAGGAAGGCATCCAGCGGATTGGCAGAACACCAAAAAATTGACCTTATTTATGTGCACCATCTTCTTTCTCCTCTTCCATTTGTGCACTCCGTTTTCTCTCATGCCCTAGATGCAACCAAGACCCTTCACACCCCATTTTTATGCAAATTCAGCTAGGCAACCACCTTATTTAGGCGTGCAATCCGTCACCCACACACCCAAGTCTAAGCCCTAACTTGTTTGAATGGTGGAAGAAGAGAGAGATTCCATTTTGCAGCAATCCATGAAGGATACTTACAGATTTGAGGTTGAATTCTCATTCTGGGGGGAAGCAATCCACGAGTTTGAGGGTAAGTCCTTTTTCTCCAATTAATGTGTGATTTCTACCTTGTTATGGTTTTATGCAAATCATGAACAGTAATTTGGGGAGGAAATTGCATGAACTATGCGCAGATTTCATGGGGGAAATGGTTAATCAATTCATTGCAACGTTTTGAAGTTCTTTGGGCATGAGAAATCTGATTTTGTTGCTGCCCACGAATTTGGAAATTTAAAAAGGGCTTTCGTGCATAGTGTATTATGAACAGCGAATTGATTGAATTAAGAGCCTAATTAGCTTGTTTTTAAGGTTAATTTATGTCGTATGATGACTGTATAATTTTGGAAACGAAGTTCCTTTAAGACAACTTGCTAAAATTTTATGATTTAAATGATGTCTATAAGATATTTGATGAAATGATTCAACGAGAAACAAAATGGGATTGGTTGACCCCATTACAGCCCTAAAAGGGCCATGAATTAGGCATTAAAACAAAATATTTGATGTATGGAATAAAGGGTTAGAAGGAATCAAGGTTGAGTAGCCATATGGATGATGTTAAAGTGAAACTTTGCACTTGAGATGCATTTTGGAAATTATCCCATGAATGGACAGTAGTAGGGACAGTTTAGCTAACTTGTTTAGTGTTGTCTCTGTATCAGAAACATACGTGAATTGAATTGTGATATGTGTTATGTGTGTAGGGCAATTTGAACATGGATTGGAGGCTAAATCATGGAACTTGCGGATCTGTGAAAGCATACTCCATTAAGGTAAGTATGTGCTTTCTTTATGAATTTATGAATGCTTGACGTGATGGGGATAATGAATATCCCATGAATTGTATACGGGCATCGTGATTTTGAATGATTTATGAATGTGTGGATTGATAGGGATAATGAGTATCCCTTGACTTAGCTTATTTTTGTTTTACAGGAATGAATGTACGGATTGATGGGGATAGTAAGTATCCTATGATTTGGTTGAATGATGTTTAGTAATGGCTTGATTTCTAAATTAATGGATGCACAATCATGTGTACGTGGTGGATGTGGCGAGGATGATGGGTTGTTGATGGTCGGATGGAAAGTGAGATAATGGATTTATGTGTTGTGGATGGATTTTTTCAATGGATGTGCATGAGTTATGTGGTGGTGATGGATGTTGACGATAGGAGGTGTTGTAGCTAGAGAAGAGGAAGATGTAGGCCAGTGTGTGCGGCTGGGTGTGAACAAGGTTCAGTTGGTGGGTTTGGTCTTCTAACAAGGAGGAAGATTGGGTAGATGCTAGCATGAAATTAGTTTTGCTAACAACTAAGGAGTCCAAATTGGGAGTCTCATCGGTGTGGAAGAAGAGATAGGGATGTTTAGACAGGAGTGGATGAAGGGCAAAATTTAAAAATTGAATGGTGGTTTGGGGTTGTTTAGATTGATATTGTCGTAATTGGTAAGAATGAAATAGCTTGGTGAATTATTGGTATTTTTGTAATTATTTTCAAAATGTTGATAAAAGTCTAATTATAGATAACTGTTGGGGGTAAAAGTGTATGTCCCTTTTTGGACTAAGCTGCCTTAACAAGGTGGAATTACTAAGAGAAAGAACAAATACATAGTTTAACTCACTTGAGCCATTTTGAGTGGAAAGGATGTTCCGTAAGGATATTGGATTGAAACTGTACAAACCATTGTGTGTTTGAAGAACCACATACTACTAAGACCAAGAATGACGGTATCTAATCAAATTCTTTTTAGATAGAAGCCTGGTTTAAAACACATGTAAGAGTATTTATATGTGTAACATATTTAACGTGCACTGACGAACATTATGATAAACTTGATTGGAAAGCTTGAAAAGCAATCAAGTGTATTTATTTTTTTTTTGGTTATTCATCTAAGAACAAAATATATTGCTGTTATCATCTAGTATATCACCACATCTATGAGAGTTGAGATGTGAACTTTAATAAAAGTTCACGACATCACAACCTTATAGGCAAGATGGTGGAAAGCCCAATACTTATAGATGATAAAGATGAAAATGAACTATCAACCTCTTAACAGTCAACTAAGTAAAGAAGAAAGACAATGGTTAGTTTGCCAAACAATTCCTATAAAGAAATCGTTTGATAATTATGTCAGAAATTGGCACTAATATGACACAAGTGATAGAACAACATTTGGCATAGATGTATAGGAAGTTTAGAAAAGATTCTCAATGGTAGCAAGTCATGGAGGACAAGCTAGAGGCACTAAAAGAAATACAGGTGAGAGCTTGTCAAACTTTTTAAAGGCACGACTCCAGTTAGATGCAAGAGGATTTTTAGAATCAAAAGATAAATTCAACACCAAAATGAAGTTCTACATGGCATTGTTAGTGGGCATAAGGTTTTTATAAATCTATGGGAAGGCTATGATGAAACTTTCAATACAATGGCAAAAATTGCAAGTATTCGCACGGTCAAAGCATTTGGCATTGAGAAGTTAGTAGGCTTCGAGAAAAGCCTAAGAATGATTGATGTAGGCTGAGCTTAACATTAAGGGGAAATATTAGAAGTGTTATTTAAGTTTGTATTGTCTAGTTAGGCAATGGGAGTTATGCCTAGATCTTGCGAATGATAATGCACACATTCAGTTTTATATTTAGCATCAATGAGCATGTGTATGAAATCGTAAAATTGTGCAGAAATCAATGTGTGAAATTACACAACTAGAATTCTTAGGCATTAAGTTTCTGTTATTTATAAGAAGAGATGCGTGGCTTGAATTATATGCCATGGTGTGGCATCATAGTTAATTCAACTTTATCTTTTGCATTATGTTTCTCTTGTCATGCTCCAACTTGCATATTAACTGAGGAAACTCATATTTTGACGATTAACAAAATCTTAATGAAAAATGACACAATAATCACAATGCTAATGAAATATCTAAGTGCAAAAAAATCTAAGTATAGGTGGTAGCCGCTTGCGACTGTAGACGAATGGCAAGCTGCCTACGGTGTTCCAACAAGACACTAACTCCCTAGACATTGATAGTCGAATGTCGGCTACCTGCTGATACCGTCTATCACCCCGCAGCTAAAGGGAAAGCACCTCGCACACCACTTGCCAACCTAAAGTCAGAAGCACCTGAAAAATCCAAGCTGCCTACAGTACTGCTTGAGAAACTTAGCCAAATACCGCAGTCGCCTATGGTTCACCTGCCAATAACCAACAACTTGGCTTGAGAGATTTTGGGGAAGAATGACTACAACTAATATCGAAGGTTCCTACCATACCACTTGCAGATGGTAGCCGATACTGTAGTCACTTACTAAGCGCCTAACAATTGCAATGGTCAAAAAATTCAAACGTTCGCTCGCATTTAATGAGCCCCAACTACCTTCAACGGCTGAATTCTGAAGAAATCTATAAAAGGAGTTATGAATGAACGTTCATAAGGTTGTTGCAAACATTTATTATGTCCACGCTTTCAAATCCTCTAGCAACTCAAGTGAAAAGCCATAAATTTCTTAATTCTCATTTAAGGTTTTCACCTACAACAAAAGGGAAGATTCTTTTGCATTAAAGTGACCTCTTAAGGAGTATTAAAGCTTTCCCTGCACTTTCAAAGTTACACATACAAAAGTGTAATTTTATTTTTTATTATTTCTATTAGTTTGTTTCCTTGAGTTGGTATTGGAGATCAATCTCAAGAAGAACAAGGTTGATTATTGAAGCATGACTCACAATCAACTTGTTAGATTTTATTACGCCCCCCTAGAATTGGAATCTAAAAGAGCGCATTGACACTAAGTGATTACACCCCTTAGAGTTAAAATCTAGAAGAGTGCAGTGACACTAATTTGTATTTTCAACTGAAATATAGGAACCCAAGACACAAGGGAGTGTGCTTGAAAGAGTGGAGTAGAGAAGTTATCTCGAAACACCATACATTGCGTCTATTGATTAAGTTGTTTGCATTGCTTGATTATCTCCATTTAATTGCAATCACTTTAAAAAGGGGATTTAAACTTACCAGGGCTTAAGTTAAAAATTTTGTAAGCCTAATTTACCCATCTCCTCTTGGGTCAAGCCTAGTTAAAGGGACCAACATCTCTCTCCTCTGTTTTCTCTCTATTCTTTTTTCTATTCTCTCTTTTGTTAGCATCAGGTTGCTGTTCAAGTAAATTTAGCATAACGCCAATCTCATCTTAGCTACAATGGTGTGATTTTCTACACTGACTTCTTCCTGCTGGTGATGAATTATTGGTTCTATGATCTTTTCACCTTTATGTGTAGGCCACTGCCCATATTGCATACAATGTCTAGGTGAGGAATTCAGCATGGCATAAGTTCATGATGTACAAAATCCTGCCATGAAATGAAAATGCTGGTAATCTTTGTAAGGAATTGCAAATATTGTCTATGCAGACATTTCCTTGTTGTGATTCGCATTATCTTACTGTGTGCCTTGGTACTGGCATTCATTGATTTCATGTAAGAAATAAGCAGTCATTTCGTGAGGGGCAGATGCTATCTTGTCTGGGTAGCAAAAGACCCATCCTCATGGATTGATAAAATTGTGTTAATATACTGGAAAAGGAATTTCCAGAAATATGGTTACTGATAACATGAATTCAAAAATATGGTGACCATTGAAAAAGAATCTAACCACCATGAATCTGCTCCCCAGCTTTTATGGTGGAAACATAAATGGCTGAAAAACATGAAAATAAAGATTTCCTTGAGAAATTCATTCTAATTGTTTCTTCACCGAAAGTGATAAAATGACCTCACATTAGTCTTTTGTTTCCGTCTAGTCAACTTTGAGATGTTGGATTTCCAGATTTTTATTTTGGATCTTTATTCTAATAGAGATTTGTAATTTAGAATCTTACTGGTCAGTTGTTGGGAAATTTTATTTTAATTACTGTTATTTGATACTTGTTTAGGGTCTACTTTCATTGCTTATCATCATCATCATCACTTAGAAGTGGGCTTGAATTTAATTTTTTCCTGCTGTTAGATTAAATGGCCAGGTCATTTGCAGCATACCATACAATGGACATACCTTTTAGCAGTTCTACGTGTCTACTTTCAGAGCAATAATTTCCTTCAGAAGTCTGTGAACTATTGGGCCAGAGCTCTCGCTTTTGTCACTTCGATTATAGAGCTTCATAACTTCTCTCCCCAAAGTTGTGGAAGTGACATAAAAAATCCATTTGTGCAAAACATTTGTCTTAATTAGGCTTTTTCCTTTTTCCTCATACCATAATGTGGACCTCCAAAGAATACCATAATGGCTTGTTGATAAGTGTTTCAAATTTACATCTAGAAGATGGATATTCTTGACAACATTATAAATTTCATACTTGTATTCTTTTATATGTGTGAACTAGTGTGGTTGACAAGAATGGGGCTTCTTATAATTGAAAACTCTAAAATTATTTAAACTCCTATCTTGTTTCTTGGGTGGTTTCAAGGTATGCAGCAGCAAATGATGCAAGCAAAGCTATCAGAACATTCCAAGCTATGGATAAGTTTAAAATAACTGCAGATGTAATAGCATTCTATAAGCTTCTTCATGCTCTGTGCAAGCACAAGAATATTGAGGAAGCTGAAGAGCTCATGTTTCTAAATAGGAAGCTTTTTCCACTGGAAACTGAGGGCTTCAACATAATTCTTAATGGCTGGTGTAACATCATGATAGATCAGGTTGAGGCAAAGAGAGTGTGGAGAGAGATGTCAAATTGTTGCATCACTCCAGACGGTACTTCTTATACCCATATGATCTGTTGCTTCTCAAAGGTGAGCAATCTTTTTGACTCGTTGAGGCTTTATGATGAAATGAAAAAGAAAGGCTGGGTTCCTAGCCTCGTGGTCTACAATGCTGTCATATATGTGCTAATGAGGGAAAATTGTATAAAGGAAGCACACAATTTACTTACTAAAATCATAGATATGGGTATCAAGCCAGATGTGGACACTTACAACTCCATGATATATCCTCTCTGTGAAGCAAAAAAGTTAGAGGAAGCAAGGATCATATTAGATGATATGGTGGAGAAAGGGCTTAGTCCGAATGTGGAGACCTACCATGCATTTGCCATGGTGGAAGATATTGAAGGGACATTAAATCTGATCAACAGGATGAGGGAAGTTGCATGTGGACCAAATAGCTCCACTTTTCTCATAGTTCTTGATAAGTTCTTTAGGTGGGATCTACCTGAAAATGCACTAAGAATGTGGGTTGAAATGAGGAAGCATAATGTAGCCCCTAACTCTCAACATTACATTGTGTTGGTTCAAGGACTAGCAGCATGTGGGTGGCCTTATAAAGCTTGGGACTATTACAAGGAAATGAAATTTATGGGATTTCCTGATAATCCTAAGCTAGAGAAGCTTCTTTTGAAGCAGATGGAAGAAATTGAGAGAAGTCATAAAAGAGGGAAGCAGAGACATGGCAAGGGAGATATCCATGTGGTATATAGGAAAGGAAATGCCTCAAGGATGAAAGCATGGAGACATATGAAGGAGATTGAGAACATGTCAAGACATTTCAAAGATTGAAGAAAAGAATTTGAAACTGAAGACCGCGTTTGGTAGGCGGTGTTGAAATTCAAGTGTTTCCTGGTCCAACATGAAACACTGGGAAGTTGGCCTTGATGCCAAGGCAGGGATTCAAGGAGCAGCCTCATACAGTTGTGCTATTCAGTGGTCTGTGTTAAAGCCTGAGGCACATGCATCATTGAGTTTCTCTTTGGTGTATGGCTGGAATATTGAATTTTTCTCAATGAATCTCTGGTTTTCTGCCAGTAGCATCAGCATGCACAGTGAAGCTGATGTTGCATTCTTTGCGAGCCAGTCAAGGACAAGTTTGCAAAATATATTGTTGTGTACCGAAGATAAGATCCTCACTGTTTTTTTTTTTTTTAATAAATTATTTCATTTTGGTTACGGCTTGATTCATTTAGCGTTTCATCCTTGTAGTTATTCTTATGTAATTACAGAATCTAATGGTCCAAATGATTGTTGTAAATCAATCTTTTCATTTTGTGTTTGGGTAGTGGTAAAAGATGGGGTATTTAAAACGTAAGGGAAAAAGAAATATAGGATGACATTAGGTGAATAGGGCTTAATGTCAATCATAAATTAAACAAAATAAGCTTTTTAGATGAAAAGGTCGGGGAGTAATGGAAAATATAGATAACAAAAAACATTAAGAGTTATTAGTGTAATGATAAATTTTTGTATGGTCTTTATTTGAAATACTTGAGATGCTTGCATTCTTTTTGCGTTCCACTCTTCTCCTTTCACTGTCATGGTACTTAAGAGGCAATTTTTGGGTTTCCTTTACAGCCAAGTGTTCGGATTTTGAAAAAGCTGGAACTCAAACCTCGGAGCACCTCATAGCCCGGATTAGCTTTTAATACAATGAATCAGAAACATCTTAGAGGTCCCACGAATTGCAGCAGCAGCAGCATATGGTCATGCGAAGAAGTGAACAAGGGATTAACTTGGGTGTATCAAGTTGTCAGCCCTCCACATCTTCCGCTGTAGCGTCACTCAGAATCCATTGAAATATGACCGGCTAAACAAGCCTTCTGCATCCCCGTTGTTGATGTTGATGTTGAGTCGTTGACCAATATGTGGCTTGTATTAAAGCTGTTAGGGGCCCGAAAATTCAGGACGGTCCATGATCTCCTAAGACATTTCTAATTAAAGAAAAGGTATGTGTCATTTTACTTTTCAAGCCATTTTTCTTTAGCTTACATCATTTGCTAACATTCGTTGAGTTCTATCGGCTCACAGCAAATTCTAAAACAAACCATCTATGGTTTTAAATGTCGGTATTGGGTGGTAACTGGTGCATCATACCTTTTGTTGGCGCTATACTTATTGGCCCATGAAGACCATTAGTAGACATTTCTCTAAAAGCTTGAAAATTATGAAACAACAATTAGGAAACATTCAAAAAAATGCATAATTTTTTTTTTTCATTTTTGAACATGTAGGGTGCTGATCCATTAATTATTCATAACTCAGTGAATCATTGTCGACTTTTAAGGCAATTATGAGTTTCTATAAAAACGACTGAATATTGTATATTTCAAACTTGTATAAGAGAATTAATATGGTTACAAATCATCTAAGAATCAACTCCAAGACTAAACTGTTGAAAGAAAATGATTCATCATTTGTTTTGGTTTCTAGAGTAAAAGGCGAAGGTTGACCAAACTATTTGCCCGACAAAAACCTCCTACCATCCTTAAAAATGGATCACGCGCCAAATCCCAGCGCTCAAACGCTTGTCTTCCTGGAGCACGTGTGAAGCATCTCGACGGTTCATTGAAATTATCCATGTGATGAGAACATCTCGTCCGACCTTATTTTACACGGTTTTGACTGTGCATGCAACAAATTTCCTCAATACAAGAGCATGTGACAAATTATAAAAACATTTATCTAGTCATGTTAATTTTATTTTTCTATAGTCTTTTTTTTTTTTTGCATTGTCAATATTATATTTTTTATAAAAAATTATTTATTTTAATTTTTTGACTTCATTTAGTAAAATGATTTTTTATTTATTCCAGGTGAAAATAGCCGCTAATAACAGACCCCAGCCAGCTACAAAGGTTTTAGGTTCCACGCGCGAATGACAACATTATACCCCTTTTGGATAAGGATGGTAGGAGGTTTTTGCCCGACAAACATTTTTAAGCAATTTTATTTTTTTGCCTGACAAACATTTTTAAGCAATGTTGTCTTTCGCAAATTGTTTGTTTAGGATCGATGATGATGTATAAGTTAAGTATAATTCATTCATCATACTTGGCAACATTTATTCAGCTAAGATTTTTTTTAAATATCTAAAATGAAACTTAAATAAAACATTAAATTCCTATACTCAAACAAACTATTTGCATAAAAATTTTCATAAGATCATTTCTTTTATTTATTGTACTAAGATTTTCACCCACACAGCATAGGCTATGCCAGTAATTTTCTGAATTGATCCTCAGTGCGGACCTTCATTGGCTCATTGGTATAGCTTGAACTTGCAAGGCAGTGCATTTGCCACTTGCAAGGCATGCTTGCTTGCGTGCAGTGGCAATCTTGGGAACAAAATTTCAGAGCAAGCCAGCTACTAGAATTTGTTCGTCCCAAAAAACGGTAACAAGCAGGCAATCTCCACTGTAGGCATACTTAAGTAGACCAAATGCTTATTCGTGACCGAATGCAGCACGTGGTAATCAACACAGGGACCCACAAGTACTTGTTCAAAGCTGGGAAACAAGGAAAAATGAACAACGCTCTACAACACCAGAAGGTTGGTTGATAACACAAGTACACAGGCTGCCGTTTGAGCTATGGCAAATACATTATGGACATCCTATCAAACCTACCATCCTAAGAGCAAGGCGGAAACAGGTTCTCGCTTTAAAGAGCCTGCTCCTCTGTCTGATGCATCATTGATTCCAATAAAAAAAGAGAAGACACAAATATAATCACCTCATGTTATAAGCAGCTGGGGTGTAAAGATAAAAGACTCTGCTTGGGTGCATTAGCAATATAGTTTATTAGCAATACACCTCTTTTGTATACTTTACTATACTAATGTAACATCTTAATTATTATAATGGTTCAACTTTTTTCATCATTATTTATATTTTTAATCATTTCCTCCTTGATTAAAAAGTGAAGTCCTTTCTACCTAGTATCACTTATAAATGTCTTTCTTTACTTTTCTAATGTATTTTTTCTCATGGAAATTTTCTTCTTTGTTTTTGTATTTTTCTACTATTTCCTTTTCTTTCATGAATTTTTTGTAACGCCCCGTCCTCCTGGGGTCGTTACTCCACTTTACAC